>SJYX01012960.1:336595-378119 GCA_006410675.1 Oreotragus oreotragus
GCATATCTGAGGTTATTGATATTTCTCCTGGCAATCTTGATTCCAGCTTGTGCTTCTTCCAGTCCAGCATTTTTCATGGTGTACTCGGCATAGAAGTTAAATAAGCAGGGTGACAATATGCAGCCTTGACAGACTCCTTTTCCTATATGGAACCAGTCTGCTGTTCCATGTCCAGTTCTAACTGTTGCTTCCTGACCTGCATACAGATTTCTCAAGAGGCAGGTCAGGTGGTCTGGTATTCCCATCTCTTTCAGAATTTTCCACAGTTTATTGTGATCCACACAGTCAAAGGCTTTGGCATAGTCAATAAAGCAGAAATAGATGTTTTTCTGGAACTCTCTTGCTTTTTCCATGATCCAGCGGATGTTGGCAATTTGATCTCTGGTTCCTTTGCCTTTTCTAAAACCAGCTTGAACATCAAGGAGTTCACGGTTCACGTATTGCTGAAGCCTGGCTTGGAGAATTTTGAGCATTACTGTGTATCAGATGCTTTCATTTAATCCTTTCAACAGCCATATAAGTTAGTCATTATTACTTCTATTTTACTGACTTGGAGACTGAGGTTTAGAGGGTTTAGGCAATCTATGAGAGGTCAAAGAGCTAGTGAATGATTGGGCTGAGACTTGAGCTCAGCCTAGTTGATTCCAAAACCCAAGTTCTTAAACACTTCATTATACTTCTGTCAATCACCCAAAGGGTTCATAGTTCTCACTTGGTGGCCGTGAATGTCCATGGCTCAGATCTCCTGCTGTGGGAAACACAGCTGCCATTCCTCTAGATCCGAAACCACATTCATGCCGAGGGCCTGCCTCCCCGAGACTGTTCCCAGGCAAAGCCAAGCACAGCTGATGGGCTCTTCTCTTGGTAGCTTTGGCTGGGAACTCTCCATCAACCTAGCCAATGCCTTTTTAGCGCTGTGCTGGGTCTCAGATTCTTCCTATCCAATCCTCCTTCCTCCCCACTCTCCTTTCCCATAGTCACACTACCTACTCCTGCTCTCTCCTTTTTGTCCTTCACTAAGTATCCCCTAGTGAATCTCTTGCACCCCAAATCCCACCTTGGCTTTCACTCCTTGGAGGTCCTGACCTAACATACTCTTGGGGATGATCAGGAGTCAGCCAGCACAGTACCTACCATAGCTGGACATACACCCTCCCATGACCCAGCAATTCCTTTCATATATATATATATACACACACACACACACAAAAGAAATGCATAAAGTTTTTCAGAGCAACTGCCAGAAGAGACTGCAGATAAATGTGCAGAGGCTGGAGAGTTTAGAATGTCTGTGTTAGCTGCTACTTTCATTGTGAAAAATGCCGGGTCTGGCGACCACAAGCCCTATCTGCCCCATCGGAGTCAGAAGAGAAACCACTGCGCCTGCCCAGAAGCCAAGAAAGCACACGATGAGAGTATCACCGGGCAAGAAGAGCACTGCCTGAGAGCCCTGGGACTTAAGGTATGAAACGCTGAACTGCCTTGGTGGTCCAGTGGTTCAGAATTCGCCTTCCAATGCAGAGGACATGAGTTCAATCCCGCATCAGGGAACTAAGACCCCACATGCCGCATGACAACTAAGCCTGAGAGGCACAGCTAGAGAGCCCACATGTCCTAGAGTCCACAACAGAGAGCCTGTACAGCAATGAAAGATCCTGTGAGCCACGGTTGAGACTCGATACAGCCAAGTAAATAAATGTTTCTTTAAAAAAACAAGATATGAAATGGAGGTCTGTTCTGGAAATGAATAATTCCTGAAAAATGAAGAAGATTCAATATTTGGGGGTTCTTTGATCAACAATGATAAATGAAAAAGTATTTATAATTTATTTTTTTAAAAAAGGAAAATATACTTGGTCCAAAAAAAAAAAGAGAAAGAAATGCATATATATTGTCACCAAAAGATATGCACAATAATGTTCACAGCAGCTCTATTCATAATAGCTCAAAACTGGAAACTACCCAAATGCTTATCAACAGTCAGATGGGTAAATAAATCATGGTATATTCACACGATATGACCTTATACAGCAAGGAGAATGGATAATCTATAATTACTCACAACACGGATGGATCTCACAAACAGAAGATTGAGTAAAGGAAGCCAAGGCAAAAGAGTGCAAACCATGAGATTCCATTTATATAAAGTACAAAACCAAGCAAAACGAATGCACACTGTTAGAATTCTGGACACTGCGTACCTTTGGGGGCTGGGTGGGGTGAAGACTAGGAGAGTAACAGGGATTTCTGGGGCACTGGGGATATTTTGTTTTTTGACCTGGATAGTAGTTAAGTGGTTTGATTAATTTTTTTTTTTTTTTAGAATTCCCCACTTAACAGTATGCGTGTTTTTCTCTATGTACATTATACTGCATTTTTAAAATATTAATTAAAAATAGAAGATAGGGCCAGTGTTGAATAACACTCAACAGAAACACAAAATTACTACTGATAACCTCTAACCCTGTTTCCTGTTCCTGTCAGGTATCCTCCACTTTTAGGGTCACTTCTAGACTCAAAAATGTCCCTTTCTCTTCTTCTTGATGGCCAGTCTGCCACCAAGTCCTGCTGCTCATTTCTTCACAACGTCTGTCGACTTTGGCCTGGTTTTTCGTGTGTTCCTGCTGTCATGGCTCCATCGGATGCCAAGGCTCAGCAGAAGTTAGCTTCTAACTAGTCTCCCAGCCAGGGCATCTGATAACCTCTAACCCTGTTCCCTGTTCCTGTCAGGTATCCTCCACTGTTAGGGTCACTTCTAGACTCAAAAATGTCCCTTTCTCTTCTTCTTGATGGCCAGTCTGCCACCAAGTCCTGCTGCTCATTTCTTCACAACGTCTGTCGACTTTGGCCTGGTTTTTCGTGTGTTCCTGCTGTCATGGCTCCATCGAATGCCAAGGCTCAGCAGAAGTTAGCTTCTAACTAGTCTCCCAGCCAGGGCAGGGACTAGGTGAGGCCAGCAAAGCACCCAGGGGCAATATGTAAGGAGGCATCATTCTCAGGGTGCTGCAAGCATGCAGTTGACAGCAGAAAGTGATGTTTCTTTAAATTCTCCATCCAGGCACCCGGCTCACCTCCCACTAGTCCCTGCCCTGTCATGCTGGATTAATCTTATTTTCATGTCCTGCCCCTGTCCAAAGATTTGCCATTGTTGCATCGTCATACTAAATTAAGGATGATCCTGGGCAGGTCATACTGTCTCCCTTAGCCTCAGTTTCTTTATACATACAGTGAGGAGCGTGGATTTAAAGACAGCAAATAGATTTCCTTATTGAGTACCAAATCAAATTGTTGTAACAACCATCTGGAGCATGTGATTCAGAAAAATTCTGAGGGCAAGTACAGATTCACTGAAGAAAGGTGCTGTGATCAAGTCCTGATATTTGGCATGAGGGAGAAAGAGTACAGTCTTGAGGGGAACTCCTCCCGTGGTCCAGAGGTTAAGAATTCCCCTTCCAACCCAGGGGGTGTGGGTTCGATCCCTGGTCGGGGAACTAAGATCCCACGTGCCACAGGACAACTAAGCCTACACATCACACCTAGAGAGTTTGTGCATCACAACTGCTGGGCCTGCACTCTAGAGCCCATGCTCTGCAACGAGAGAGGCCCACAAACACAGCAACAAAAAGCCCACAGGTCGCAATGAAGACCCAGTGAGCCAAAAACAACCGAAAGAAAGACTATACAGCTGTGATGCACATATCAGGCGCTTGCCTTAAGTAACTAAGAACAAAGGTTTTATCCTGGCGTTCTAGACCCTCCGTGATCTAGTCTCGTCAGACAACGGTCTTATTTCCTAGAGAATCAAGTCTAAAATGTTCAGCCTAGTTCCAAAATACAGTCAGGAGAAGCGCCCGGGGCAGCTGCACTGTGCTGAGTGGCAGCACGGTCGCCTGCGGTTGTCACGTCACTATCAGGCCCACTCGGGCAGAGCTGCCATTGGTCAGTCCTCGGGCTCCCGCTGGGCTCATCTCCATTTCCAGAACCTAATTCCAAAATATTGTTCTGAACTCCCTCCAGAGAGCTGATTTATGCCCTGGTTAAGGGAAAAGGAACCCAAAATATTGTGCCCATTTGTTTGAGCCATGGATGGTTAAACAGGGTCATCTCTCACCTGCTGGCCAGCCTGGTCCTCTCAGCTCCTCCGGTAGCTGGATTTGATAGCTCAGCCCAAAAGATAAAGGCCAGCCTACAAGCCCAGAGAAATGTCAACCCAGGGCCTCTTGAAGGTGCTCCCCGCTGCCCTTGCTGACTTGCTTACGGAGCTTTCTGAATTCAGAGTGCATGTGCACACACACACACAAGCCCAAAGCGCATGACTCACTGAATGGGGAAATCTCCCTAGTCCTAATTTTCTTTTTTTTTCCCCCTCTTTCCCCTCAAAATGGAGATGGCTAGGCTCTGCCTGGTCTGGCACACCCAGCACTCTCTGGTCAGAGAGAACCCAGCTCCCTCCAAACGCTTATCTCTCCTGAGTGGACACCTACATACAGCTACCCAGAAGGCAGATATACATATAGACATGTAATTTAGAGAGATCTGTGCTCTGCTTAGGCCATATGCCAGGAAAATGCAAAACAGAAGTGGTTAATTCTCCACAGTGAAGTCTGGGTGGCTTCTCAGAGGAGGTGACTGAGGCGGGTCTTACAGGACACGTAATAGCTGGCCTGGAAGAGCAGAAAGGGAAGGGAAAGCTTGTGCCAAAGATGTAGGTAGGAATGAAGTCAGCATATTACCCAGCCCCTACTGGAGCTCAAACCCCCAGGACAGGGATCTCCAGTCCAGGACCTCATTTCACCTGCTTAGGCATGAAGGGCAGACGTTTTTGCTCTGCCTTCATCAATCAAGAAGAATTTCCAATTGTTCTAGGAGCTCCCTAGGGTCCACTGTCAGACCCTCTCAGGGACATTCCTAACATCCCTGTTCAGGGCAGACCCATGCGGTACAGCACGGTGGGTGAAAGAGTAGAGATATAAGATTTCTAGAGGTTGGAGGCGCCAGAGGAGAATGAGCATCTCTGCATCCCTTCCCCCTGGCCATGCCCAGCAAGTGGTCCTGTCCTCTCTGCTTACTGCTGAGCTCATCACTGTCCATCCATTCACGGGCCATTCCTGTCTGCTCCTTGGTTGACACCAGGGAATAGGACATGTGACGGAGGAAACGATGGGAAGGAAGAGTGATCCCCTCCTGAGGCCGTATGACTGGTGGGTAGGGGCCCATGGCCCTCCCAATGAGGGAAGTGAATAACCTGATTCTCAGGAAGAGACACCAGTGGAGTCAGCTAGAACGAGGAGAACTTGGAACCTGCGGAAGCAATGTCTGAGCAGAGAGGGCAAGAGGGACAGCGGGGAGGGATGAGGGAAGGGGAGAGGCAGAAAACTCCTTTACCACCATCCAAGAGTTCTTGCTACTGGCTCCCCACCCCCAGCACACAACTACAGGCACCCCTCAAAGCCCTCCTCCTCCACAGAGCCTTCCCAGAGTACCCCAGCCAGAAGTACAGCCAAGGCTGAAGACCACTCCCTCCAGACAGGTATCTTAGGAAGCAGGACCCTGCAGTGGAATTAACAAGGGCTCAGGAGGCTCAATCTGGGTTTCATTTTCAGTTTCACATCAACTAGATGGGTGACCTTGGGCAGCGTACTCATCCTGAACAAGGACGACCCTCGCATCTGCCAGATAACAAGTGACCATGATATGTCTTTCTCTCAATATTAAGAGGATTACATAAGATATTTGCAAGGCTCCAGAACTCAGTAGATGCTTGATACTTGATACATGTATTTCTCTTATAATATGCTTCATTTTCAAGCGCACACCTCACCTTCTCATCTAAACTGCAAGCTCCCGCAGGGCAGTTTTATAAAACACACACACAGTGCCAAGACAATGCCTGGCACATGGACGGCTCAATATATGCCTTTCAGAAATAACAACTTCCAGAGCAAGAGGGAGGGAAAGGAAGCAAGGAGGCAAAACCTTGAGAAAAGAGCTTTGCTCCCCGCAAGGCTGGGTGAGGCCGAGTCTCATCCTTCTCATCTAGTTGTAAAGCGCCTGTGTTCATTATTTTAACAGTTATTCGTGATCAAACGATTTGGTGTTAATGTGGATCTAATGTATAAATCCATACGGGTCCCACAGTCATTTAGCATTAATTAAACGAGGCCATTATAAGGCTGGGATTCCGCCGGGTTTATTGTGCTTAGCAATTAACGGCAGGAACCACTTGGCCATTTTTACCTCCAGAGGGCGGGGCTGGAGCAGAGTCAAGGCTGCCCTGGGATGGAGAGCAGCGCCCTGGCTGGGGTGCAGAAAGATGACTGACAGGTGGGGAGTTCCCCAGAGGCCCAGCCTTGCCCTGGAGAAGCTGACATTTCATTAAGAAGAAATGACGGCTGCATTGGCACAGCACTGGCCTGGGAGCCTGCTCTAACGCTGCTGACTGGCTGTGCAACCTTGTACAAGAAACTTCCCCTCTCTGTTCTGCATCAGTTAATTCAGGAGGCTGGACAAGCCAAGCTCGTTCTCTCTGCCTGGAACATATCTCCTTCTGCTTTTCCCTGGCTGCTTCATTCCACCATCCAGGTCTCAGCTCACATATCCGCTTATCTAAGAAGCCACCTGACCACCTATTCCCAGCCACCCCACTAATCTGTAGCATGTTTTCTGTTTTATTTTCTTCATGGGACCTGTACATGAGTGCTCAGTTGCTTCATGTCCATGTGCTCAGTTGCTTCATGTCATGTCCAACCCTTTGTGATCCCACGGACTGTAGCCCGCCAAGCTCCTCTGTTCATGGGGATTCTCCAGGCAAGAATACTGGAGTGGGTTGCCATGCCCTCCTCCAGGGGATCTTCCTGACCCAGGNTGAGTGCTCAGTTGCTTCATGTCCATGTGCTCAGTTGCTTCATGTCATGTCCAACCCTTTGTGATCCCACGGACTGTAGCCCGCCAAGCTCCTCTGTTCATGGGGATTCTCCAGGCAAGAATACTGGAGTGGGTTGCCATGCCCTCCTCCAGGGGATCTTCCTGACCCAGGGATCGAACCTGTATCTCTTGCCTCTCCTGCAGTGATGGCGGCGACAGTGGGGTAGGGGTGGTTCTTTACCTCTAGTGCCACCTGGGAAGCCCCCATAGGATCTATAACTATCTAATTACCTCAGGGGACTTCCCTGGTGGTCCAGTGGCTAAGATGCCTCTCTCCCAGTGCAGGGGGCCAGGTTCGACCCCTGGTAAGGGAACTAAATCCCACACGCCATAACTAAGGGGTTCACATGCCACAGCTAAAGATCCCACATGCCGCAATGAAGACTGAAAATCTGCGTGCTGCAACTAAGATCTGATGCAGCCAAATAAAGATAAATATATTTTTTAAGTGTCTCACCATTTGTATTCATTTGTTTGCTTGTATATTATGTCTGTGTCCTCCCACTATACGCTCCACAAACCAAGGACTTCACTGGTCTTATTTATCACTCTAACACCAATTTCCCAAATGGTACCTACTCTGTACACAGCACGTGTGTCTGGTACATGGCAGGGACTCAGAAAATAATTTCTCCATTGAATGAATCATTAGGTGACCACTCGGCGCCCTCCAAGATGGACACTCGATGGCTCTTGACATCTGGGCCCAGGAAGCAAGGGCAGATTGGGGGCAGATAGAGATGGGTTAGTCAGGAAGGCTGGTGGGGTAAAGCTGGTTGGGATAAGTCCTAAAAGGGGCTGAGCAAAGCCAGCCTGGAAGGGAGGAAAAGACGGGTGTTGCCTTCAGCAGAAGTCAGACAGGATCCATGATGGTGGAAAGCGCCGAGTTTCAGCAGCTGCTACCCCTCTGGGCTTCCAGCCGAGACCATTCGATGAAACTATATTCATAATCACAACAGAGGATTCCTCTGTGGACTGGGACACTTTCTCTTCAAGGCACCAACCCACACGCATATCACTGCGCATTATTCTCCTGCCATCCTCTCATTTTCTGTTGCTTACAACACTTACAGAATTAAAAACATTCGTTTTCGATCTGTATGTCCTAAGTCACTTCAGTCGTGTCCAACTATCTGTGACCCCATGGACTGTAGCCCACCAGGCTCCCCTGTCCATGGGATTCTCCAGGCAAGGATACTAGTGTGGGTTGCCATGCCCTCCTCCAGGGGATCTTCCTGACCCAGGGATTGAACCCGTGTCTCCCACATCTCCTGCATTGGCAGGTGGGTTCTTTACCACTAGTGCCACCTGGGAAGCACTTTCCAATTTCCAGAAGACCTTTTCCTACAAAAGAATTCAGTACGTTTCCCATTTTGCAGAGGAGAAGACAGGGAGATGAAGTAACTTGTCCAAAGTCACTCAGGGAATAATAGGTAGGCTGAAAAACTCAAACTCAAAACTCAAAAATTGTCTACAACCCAACAGCCTGTTTTCCAGATGAGGAAAGTGAGGCAGAGAGTACCTGGTGAGATTGTGACCACCCTCACATACACCCAGGGAGGCTAAGCTATTTGGAGGGTCAGGTGAGGCCTGATGAGGACAGGGGGAAGCGAACAATCTCCTTTCAAACTGTAGCATGGAGATGGAGATTAGCCCAAATGAAATATTTCATTATTCTAGTTCAGGGAGAGAGCATCACAGAATCACGGTCTTACAGATTCCAAGAATTTTTAAGCTGAAAAGGATGATGGAGATGTCTCTTATCTCTTTATACTAAGATCAGATATAGGGCTCAGTTCCCTGTTCTAAGCTCTTTGACTTTTCATTTCTGAAATGAAAAACGTGACATCATGCACAAAGTGGGCCGGTGAATATCTGATGCAGGGTCGAGTACTGAAGGGAGACGAGTGAAGCAGATCAGGGCTAACGAGTCAAACAGCCACCTCCACTCAGCCTGTGTCAGGGTCCGATAGGGAGTGGTGGGGACTGTGGTGGAGAATATAAACCTGTCTGAGGTGGGTATTCCTGTAGCCAATCATTGCTATATAGGCATGCAGGCTCAGTGTTACCAATTCTTTTTTTTTTTTTTAAATGCCAGAAATAAAGATCTTTACAAGAAAGAATTTTACACGCAACATAGCCCAAATTTTAAAAAAAAGTCTAGAATTTTAAATGTTGGCATGTAAATGTAAAGCACTGTGTGGGCCAGACAAAATATGTCTAACAGCAAGTTCCATCCACTGACACTTGTAGTTAAGGGGATAAATCAACCCTGTTCAGACCCTTCATTGTACAGAGGGGACAACTCCAAGACTTAAACTATGGTCCTGAGATCACAAGCAATTAGGGGCAAAGCTTAGACCCTACACCTCCAGATTTCTAATCCAGTTGTTAAACTGTGGACTCAGGGAGTAGACATCTGAGAGTCCAGTGGGTTTGGAGACACATGACATCCTGAGTCCACACACTTCCACCTAGCCCAGTTCCTGGTCCAGAAGTCAGGTCCAGTCTCCCACCTGACCTGGACGGCCTTGTCCACAGAAGGTGGGCAAGGGTTGGAGGCAGCACCTCCTGATCTTCTTCCACCCTATATCCCAGAGGCCCCCCACCTTCTTCACAATGCCCCATCCTCAGGCCACTTAGGGTGCAGCACTGTGGCACAAGCCAGCTGTCACTTAGGCACTTACAGGCAGAACCATGGAAAAACCAAACCACTGTTAGTACACTTAATAACCAGTTTCCACATCATCAGCTCACTGGAGTCTGAGAGGCGCTGTTAGGGTGTCAGCTCCCTCAGCCTCACAAGTCAGCACTAGTAGGGGACACAGGTGGGCTGGGCACCAGCCTCTGGGAGTTATTCTGTCCCCCCTTGCCCACGCACACAGAGGACACTCATCCAAGGGCAGCCTGGGTCTCCGTCCTGCCCTCTCCCTGCACCCACCGTGCTCAGAAGCTTAACAGCTATATCAACAGCACCCAGGGTTGGGAGCAAGGCCAGAACCCCAGAGAAGGGGTCTCTGGGCCCTAACCAGGATCTGAACAGGAAGAAGGAGCAAGACACACTGGGGCCCAGGGTCCAGAGGAAGAGTGTCCGAGACTGGGACTCCTGGGATGGGATCATGACTCTGCTGTGTGGCCTTGAGTAAGTTACTTCATCTTTCTGAGCCCCCGTTGCCCCATTTGTATACGGTGGTGCCTCAAAGCTTTCTTATAAGGGATCGTTGAAATGTATGCATAGTGACCAGGATGATGTCCATACTCAGTAAACGGCAGGTGGCTTTGATGGTAAAGAATCTGTCTCCAATGCAGAAGACCCAGGTTTGATCCCTGGGTCGGGAAGATCCCCTGGAGAAGGGAGTGGCAACCCACTCCAGTATTCTTGCCTGGAGAATCCCATGGACAGAGAAGCCTGGAGGGCCACAGGCCATGGGGTCACATAGAGTTGGACACGACTGAGCAACTTTCACTACTATTGCCAAACTATGACTGAGCAGAAACACGTAGAGTTTGGCTGTCCTGAGCCAGG
Source organism: Oreotragus oreotragus (assembly GCA_006410675.1). Lineage (NCBI taxonomy): Eukaryota > Metazoa > Chordata > Mammalia > Artiodactyla > Bovidae > Oreotragus > Oreotragus oreotragus. The sequence goes on from SJYX01012960.1 coordinate 347,046, forward strand.
GGGAGAAGGACAAGCGCAAGGATTAATTAGAAACAAGACCACTAAGAAATGTTTCCAAAAAATTTATGTTTCTGAATTCCTAATATACTGAGGAGAGGAGGTCTTTTAGAGCTGCGATTAAAACAGCTAGCAATAATAAAACCTAACATTCTTCTCACTGCCTCCTTTCAGAGAGGAAAGAATTTCAAGAGGCTAATTTACTTACCTAAGGTAATCCAGCAAGCAAGTCGCAGAACTGGGCTTGGAGGCCAGGCAGTGAGAATGGAGCTGAGATTTTAGCCATCCTTGCCCACCCTCCTCCCCTGTCCCCTCCCAGTCCTGGTATCAACAGGGAAGACCTGCTGGGATGTGGGGCTGGCAGAGGGAGAGGATGGCAGATGGGCCAGGCTACAGTCACCTGGGGACTTGAGGTCCTAACCCCAGACTGTTCTGCACTGAAACAGTAAACGACCCCGGAGGTTTAGGGAACAATTCTGGGATAGAGGCCAGGGCGGAGGCCTCCAGAATGCAATGATCCTCCTGTCACTCTGGGTCGAGGCCACATGAGCCACACCTTCTGTGAGGCCCAGCCAAAGCAGTAGTCCCCACTGGGAGCCCTGGAGGACAAAGGACCAGCCCCCTTCCCAGACCCTGGCACACAAACACACCCTGCTGGATGGGCCCCTCCAGCGACCCGACTGTAGCACGGGCCTGAGGCAGTGTAGTGCTGCCATCTTTTGGCCACATGCTGCACTGCAGCCCTGCATGCTGTATGGGGTGAACTCAGCCAGAACCGCAGCCCCCAAGGGCACAGGCCACCAGCCTGTCTTGCAGGATCCACGTCTGGAGGGGGGTCCTCCTCTGTGAGCCCTGGTAGGATGGCTTCTCAGCCTCAGCCATGGCCCAAGACTACAAACCAGCCCAGGCAGCCACAACGGGGCCCTCTGCCCTAAGAGAGGGACCGGGTACCCAGGCCCCAAGGGGCCCAGGGCATCCTGAGGTTGCCCGTGCTCGACCGGATGCCTGGACTTGTGCTAGGAAAGGCTGAGAGGGAGAGAGATCACCTCCGGAGACCTGGGGCAGGGGAGGTTCATGCCAGCATCTCTGAGGTGCCCAGAGAGCCAGGTGCCCTCACCTCTAGAGAAGGGATTGCGGTTAAGTAATGAGTATGTTTTTGTTAGTTTGTTTGCCTATTTATTTGTTGGGCTGTGTATTTCTTTTTCTTCTTTATGTTTAACTGGAATTTTACATTTTTCTACAATGCCCAAGTAAGCCTCAAGAAATAATATGATATGTTTATAAACTTGTATGTGTTAGTCACTCAGCGGTGTCTGACTTTTTGCGACCCCATGGACTGTAGACTGCCAGGTTCCTCTGTCCATGGGATTTCCCAGGCAAGATTATTATTCTTGGCCTGGTTAGCCATTTCATTCTCCAGGGGATCTTCCCAACCCAGGGACTGAACCCTGATCTCCTGCATTGCAGGTGGATTCTTTACCATCAGAGCCACCAGGGAAGCCCGTTTATAAACTTACCTGGAAGTAAATTGGCTTTTAAGTAAAGACACAATAATTCTAAAGCAAAAAGCGACCTTTTCCCAAACCCCTTTCTTTCACAGATAAGAAAAATTAGCTCAGAAATGGTGACTTGCCCGAGGTCATACCAACAGTCAGTGGAGAGTCAGAACCAGAACTTCTTTCTCAGGACAGGCTCATTCCTCTTTCAGAGTGGCCTGTGGCTTGCAAGACCACTCCAGTCATGGTGTGATCCCCTATTAGTCCCACAGCACCCATTTTTCTGTTTACTGTCTGTTCCTTTCACGTAAGCTTTGTGAGGACAGAGACCTCACTTGCATTGCTCACTAAGGTATTCCCAGCATCCATTTTGAGTGAGTGAATGGAGTTAATCAGGGTAGGCTTCCAGGAGGAGGTGAGTTATACACCCATTTTTGCAAAGGCAATGGTAGGAGATCAACAGAGATGATGCGGAGCATCCCAGGAGGTGAAGGATGGCTAGAGCTGGCACCCAGTAACTGTGTGCTCCCAAGTTCTCATGGGGAAGGAGGAAACTGGAGGACGGCATGGACTGTCCTCCCACACACACAGGTTGGGGAGGGATGTTTTTGCTCATTCTGGGAATCTGGGACAGAAGTTGGAAAGAGCTCCTCTCTGGAACCAGGAAGGACTCACTAAGAACTGAAGCTCAGGGCAGCCTAGCTCGGGGCCTGACGGGGTCTGGCTGAGCCTGGTTGATGGCACTGGATGGGGTCTGACCAGGTCTGAGCAGCTGGGCCTGGCTGAGCTAGCAGCTTCTTCCTTGCTCCTGTGTTCAGGAGCGCCTAACACCATCATCTCAGTCTCATCTCCCAGGGCTTGAGCTTACAGCAGGGGTCCCCAACCTCCGGCATATAATGCCTGACGGTCTGAGGCAGGGTTGATATAATAATAATAATAAATAAAGGGCACAATAAACGTAATACACTTGAATCATCCTGAAACCATGCCCCCATCCCACCCTACCCCTCGGTCCATGGGAAAACTGCCACAAAATCAGCCCCTGGTGCCAAAAAGCTTGGGGACCATTGGTTCAGAGACACATGGGAGAGAAGACCAGAAATGCTGAAGCTAAGGGGAAAACAGGAAGGGGTCCAAATTTATGCAAGGTCTTGTTTTTAGGGCCCTTTATAATATCACTATTAGTTTAGGAACATAGCTGCATTAAGATGTAACGATCATGTTGAAATATAGAAGCCATTTACTGTGTTTTAGTACGGATATGAAAGTCAGAGAAAAATGGGAAATTTTCAACAGAAGGAAATGGACATTTCCTAAAGGAGAAAAAATGATTCTCTTAATTCTGCAAAAGTCCCTCAGCGGGTTCTGTTTTGGAATAAAGAAGCTTTACTTCCCCTCTAGAATGTCACGTGACACCTATAAACAGGGAGGCGGAGGGGCCGTGCAAGTCCCTGCTCAGGAGACACAGGTAGTAGGCACTGCCGTGCACCTGGGCTCTGACCAGGCTCGTCCTGTGCACCCCCTGACGTGACACGGCAGACTGCAGGCCCGTGCCGAGCCCAGGGAAGGCGGGCCGGCGGCCTCGCGAAGCCGGGGTGGAGGTGAGTGCACCAGCTGCTGTGGGTTCCTGCCCACGCCCCTCCCCTACTCGCCTGGGGCAACTCTGGGCTTCCACTTTACATATCCTCCCGCAAAGCCCTGTAACACCAAAATCTGAAGAGATGGGGTGCTGGTAAGGGCCCCTCCGGGGGGTGGGAGCAGGGGTAACTTTTTTTCTGTTTCTGATTCAAAACCGGAACTCGGAGGACGGTACAAAGGCCCAGTGATAGAGACTCCAAGAAACCCAGAGAGAGATGGAAAGTGAGAGGGAGAAAAGGAACGATGGAGAGGAAAAAAAAGAAGTAGGGAAAAAAGGAGAGAGAGGATGAGACAGAAACAGGAGAGAAGCTTACAGAGCAGGAGCGACTAGGAAGCTTCTTGCGGGGCGGGGAGGGCTGCGGCAAGAGAGGCCGGAGAAGGAGACAAAGGGATGAGCCCACAGTGAAAGGAAAGGACCAGGGAGGAGGAAGCCCGCACCATCTCTCCAGGAGGCCCCAGCCCCGCTTCCACCCTCCCCGCAGGCACAGTAAGAAACGGGAGGCGGGAAGAGGAAGCGGAGCCGGGCAAAGTCGCTGGGTAACCTTGGAGACGAGAGCCTGGGAGCCAGGCGCAGGGTGGGGCGCCGCAACAGGTCCCGGCCGCCGCGGAGGGTGGGGCGGGGCGCAGAGGCTGGGGAGGGACCCTTGGATGAGCTGGCGGAGGGGGAGCAGAAGCTCCGGGAACAATCCACAGAGGCCTGAAGAGCGGAACAAAGAGAGATTTTGCTGAGAACCAATTTAGGAAAGAAAGCGCAAGGAGTTTTGGGAGCTGCGGTAATAGGAATGGAGGAAACACGGTGGAGATGAGGCCAGAAGAAGCCAGAGCAAGAGCAGATGGCTGTTGAACTGGAGCCAGGAGGTGCCAGGGCCCTGGGGCTGGGCAAGAGGGGCGCTGGCAAAAACACTCACTGCCAACTGGCCGGGAGGGGCTCCGATTTCTGACCCTTTCCGTGAGACTGACTGGGGGCATCCCTACACATCCACCCCCAGCTGGGGACGCAGGTTCTCCGCAACCCAGCGGGTTGGCTGGGGGACCATTCCACTCACCGTGTCCTAAATTCTTGCTGAGCTCCTACTATGTGCCAGGTGTGAGCCAGGCACTCTGGGTACGCAGGGACCATTAGACAAACATATGCCCTCACGCACTCTTATTGGCTAACAGACATGGGCGGGTACTGACAGCTGAGGGCACATCCCAGAAAGCCTCCCCTGGATGCGCTTGAGCCTGGCTTCAGAGGCTGGAAGGGCCTAGATAGAGAGGAAATGCTTGTCAGCTGGAGGGCCGCAAGAGGCAGGAAAATAAAAGCCTGCTCTGAATCCACAGCTGCTGGCAAGCTGTGTGTTCTTGGGCAAGTTACCCAACTTTTCTGAACCTCTTTCTCCACCTTGCAGAATTTAGAATTATCGATAACATCTGTATAGTGCCTGACACATAGATGCTCAATAAATGTCAGCCGTTATTGTTATAAAGAATAAATACGAAACGTAGCACCTGATTAAAAGGAAATGGCCAGAGGTGGGCTTGAAAGGCAGGTTTAAGCTGTAGCAAGGAGGCCTTGAATGTCAAGAATGAGGAGGCTGGATTCACTACAGGCTGAGGATGCAGACCCTCCCAGCATTCAGAAGCCACTGGCAGCGACAATGGGATGGAAATTCTCCCCCCAAAAGCGGTCTGGTGGAGCCCTGGTTGGTATCTGATAAAACCTAGGCAGTTGTCACCCAGTTTTTAACCAGATAAGGGTGGGATGGGAGGGTGGGTGTGAGAGGGACTTCAAGAAGGGTTATATATGTACACACAGCTGATTCACTTTTTTGTACAACAGAAACTATCACAACACTGTAAAGCAATTATATTCCAATAAAAAAGTAAAAAATCTTTACCAACAAGAAAAGCAGTTGAGAGTGTGGTGATTTTAAAATAGGTTCACGATCTTTTATAACTCTCCTCCCTTCTAAAACTAAAGTCCCCTCCACTCATATGGGGCCAGACTTAGTGACTTGCTTCTAACAACAAAAATGTGGCTGAAGTGACAGCGTGACTTCTGATACTAGGCCACAAAAGACGCTGCAGCTTCCTCTTGGCTCCCCCTTGGGTCACTCGCTCTGGCAGCAGCCACACTGTGAAGACCCTCAAGCAGTCCTATGGAGAGGCCCACAGAGCAGGGAATCGAGGTGTAGGGTGGGTCTTGGAAGTGGCTCCTCAGCCCACAGTCAAGCCTTCAAATGATGTAGCCCGCCTTGTGTGCCAATCTTGGTTTCAGCTGAGAGACACTGGAGAGACCTGGAACCCACACCACCCAGCTAAGCCTCTCCTGAGCTCCTGACTCACAGAAAGTGTGAGATAACAAACCTGTATTGTAAGCTCCTGCATTATATGCTAATGTGTTACAAAGCAATGGGGCTTACAGATACAGGGGCTTGCGGGTGGGTCTAGAGCCACACTCCCACAGTGGCCTCTGGGGACCTAGGTTATAAACCCGGGAAAAGCAGGTCTCCATCATCGCCTGACTCTTCCCACATTGACACAGCTATGTGGCTTCTCCAGGTTAGCAGGCGGACACGACTGAAGCGACTTAGCAGCAGCAGCAGGCAGGCAGGTCAGAGTAGAAATAAGAACAAAATGGCATTTGCCTCACCTGGCCTTACCTCAGTCCACCGCTTACTACCTGGCTTATCTTGCATAAATGACCTTGAGTCTTTGCCTCCATTGCTCATCTGTAAAATAATGATAAGCTTGGCTTCTTCAGGTATTATTCTCGTGGCATGGAAAAGAGTTTCACTGCATGAAAATCAAATGAGAAATAAATACACGATATCAAGTTCAAAGCTGAAGTCCTGGAACACCTATCCCTTAAAGACTGGAGAACAGGTCTGGCTGAAGCTCTCCCATTTTTTATTTACCTTCTGACTCCCAAGTTGCCCATTTCCTTTGAGACCTGAAATAATTTGCAGGAGGAGCTTAAAAGAAAAGGTTAAAAGTAAAAGGCGCGGGGGGGGGGGGGGGGGGGGGCCGCGGGGCGAAGGGGGGGGGGGGGGGGCAAGCAGTGCCGCAGTGGGCACTACCTGGGAGCCGACTGCGGGCGTGGGGGCAACTCTTCACGATACTTGGTCCTGGCTACCGCCCTCCCCTGNGCGGGGGAGGTGAGGAACACTGATCCCTCCTGTCCCATAACAATTCTGAGTTGAGGGCTTGTTTACAGAGCAAACTTTTATCTTTGGCTTTGATCTCACTCATCTTCTCACAACCCTGGGTTACTCATCAGCTACCTTTGCTCTGCTAACCTCTCTAAGCCTCGGTTTCCTTCTCTGCAAAATAGGGGTAATAACAGAATGAGGTCCACAGTGTTCTATGAGAGTTAAATGGGATCACAGGGGACCAGGCCTGGTGGGCCCTCTTCAATGTGCAGGATGATTGAGATGAGGATGATATTAGCTCCAGAGGGGCACACACGTGCTGAGTTGCTTCAGTCATGTTGACTCTGTGCAGCCCTATGGACTGTAGCCCTCCAAACTCCTGTCCATGGGATTCTCCAGGCAAGAATACTGGAATGGATTGCCATGCCCTTCTCCAGGGATCTCGCTGACACAAGGATCGAACCTGGGTCTCCTGCATTACAGGCGGTCTCCTGCATTGCAGGTGGATTCTTTACCTACTGAGCCACCAGGGAAGTCCCAGCTATGATACCAAATCAGGTCATGTTCTTGTAGCACAGAATATAAACAGCTCAGATGGAGGTACATTCTTCTGAGGCCTTCTCCTCAGGTAATAATTGTAGGGAACCCCAAGAAATTCTGACATGGGGTAGACTCTATCCTCCTCCCTACACACCTATGGCCCTCACTTTCCAGCCTTCATTCATCTCTGTACCCATGAATACACCTCCCACCACAATGCCTGCACAGAGTAGGGTAAGGACATGTCAGATGGATGTGTGGGCAGGCAGATGAATAAATGGGTGGGTGGATGAAAAAAATGAATGGATGGGTGGATGGATGGATGGGTGAATGGGCAAAAAAAACTGGATGATTAGATAATGGATAGATGAATTGGAGAATGGATAAATAAATGGATGGATGGATGTGGATGGATAAATGGATGGATGGGTGGATGGGTGGGTGGATGAATAGACAGATATAAGGATGATTAGAGGATGTCCTTCACCCTAGGCCTCATGCCAGACGTCATTCTAGTCCTTTCCTGGTGCTCAGTGTGGACAGAGAGAATTCCTCTCTTGCAGAAAAGAGACAGAGGAGCATCAACCATCCCACAATTTGTTCTCAGTCATAATTTAACACATCTCTGATGAGTTCATCAACCTCACCTAATTAGGCTGTCTTAGAGCCGTCTCTGCCTTAGGGCGTGCTGAGGGAGGCTGGGCGTTTCTCCCCCAGAAGTGAGGGAGGAAGGACTCTAGTTAGATCTAGAAGCCTGTGCCCTTCACAGTTCAGGGGGCCCAGCAACCTGAAGAGAAGGCCCAGGCAGCAAAGTGGGAGACTTACACCATGTCCTCAATCTCCACGGAGTCCTAGAATCCTCTAGGGTGAAGGCTAGGAGACAGGAAGGGGAACAAAGACTCCTCACTGGGTATCCCACCACTGCCCTCAGCCCAGTGATGCCTAGAAGTCACCCAGAGAAGAGATGGGGCTGGTCAATGGCTTTTGGTGTCATGGAAAGAACCGGAACTTTAGAGTCGGAGGCCTTGGCCTGAAGACTCAACCATGTAAATGCTGGCTGTGGGCAAGTCATAGGACCTCTTGGAGCCCCATTTTGGTGAGGAAGTTGGATTGGCTGATCTTGTAAGACCCCTCCCACCTCTCAAGATTCATGAGTCCATGAGTCACTCAGGAACTCATGATCTGGACACCAGGATGGAGTAAGGAGACTTCCACCCTCTGGCTGGCTGTCCAGGGCCTCAGTGACTCAGCCTTCTGAGCCCCTTCTCCGAACCTGTAACTAGTGTAGGGAAAGACACCCTAACAGAGCCTGCGCCTCAGACCAATGGGGAGGCGGATAAGGTGCAGGTTGGCAAGGAGGCTGTGACAGTGAGGGGAGCCTCTGAACAGGCCACACACCCTGCTTACCCTACAGAGGTGCTGCCCTGGAGGGAGCCCGTACCTTCCCCTCCCAGCCCTGCACCTTCTGGGAGATGGAAAGGCGGGCCACTGCCTAGTGCCAACAAGGAGCTCCTGGTCACATCCTCCTCCACCAAGTCCTCAAGCTCCAGCCACAGGGAAGGAGAGCTGAACTGCCAGTGTAACCCAGTCACCACCTTGAACCCCGAGCCCCAGGCTCCCTGCTGTGAGTGCCACCTGGCCAGCGCAGACAGCCCTGGGAAGGACATGGAGCCAGGCCAGATCCCCAGCATGGACAGCGGCTCAGAGTGGTTCAGCTCCACCAGGCCAGACTCCACCAATCAGAGGATGAGTCTCTCTGAACCGTGGCCTCAACAGCTCTGAAACGGACCCAGGGAGGTGGGATGAGCAATGCAAATGGCTAACCCTCACCTTCCACCAAGCCCAGGGAAGGACGACAGGAGGCCAGCATCACCCAGGCATTTCTGGGAAGGGTGGAGACAGTATCTGTTAGGACACTTTGCCTCCTTCCGTGCGCCAACCCAGGCTTCTCGCCCTGTGGCCGTGAGCACTCCCTCCTGGCCACAGGCACAGCTCCCAAAGCCTGGTCATTGCACAGAGAAAGGGCTGAACCCAGGGAGGGGCAATGGCTTTTTCCAAGAGGCAGCAGTGGGGAGCGGAGAGCTCTTCAAGGCCAACCGGGCTGCGAGCCTCAGGGACAGGGGCTGACATGCAGGCTGCAGGGCACCACATCAGACTCGCCTTGGTTTTGCTGAGCCACAGGAGGGTCTCTAGGCAGACAAGGGATGGTGGCTTGAGCTGTGTCTGGCTTGGGACTGGCCACCTGCCCTCGTCTTGCTCCTGCCATGACCCCGCCATGTGGTCTTCCACAGGGGAGCAAGCCCTTCCGTGTCTAAGTTTCCTGGTCTAGTTATGGGGGGCATCATTTCTGCTCCACATGCCCCTCAGCTCATGGCTTCCTGGGAAGTAATGGCTCTGTGTCAGTCAGAGATGGCCAGAGCTGCCAACAAGCCCGGGGAACACCTGCCCCTCCCAGTTTTGCAGCTGGGGAAGAGGCTCAGATAAGTTAGCTGACTTCTCCAAGGTCACACAGGTGGTGTCCTACAACGGAGATCCAAAAGCTCAATTCAGTTCAGTCGCTCAGTTGTGTCTGACTCTTTGCAACCCCATGGGCTGTAGCATGCCAGGCCTCCCTGTCCATCACCAACTCCTGCAGCTTACTCAAACTCATGTCCATNTAGCTGACTTCTCCAAGGTCACACAGGTGGTGTCCTACAACGGAGATCCAAAAGCTCAATTCAGTTCAGTCGCTCAGTTGTGTCTGACTCTTTGCAACCCCATGGGCTGTAGCATGCCAGGCCTCCCTGTCCATCACCAACTCCTGCAGCTTACTCAAACTCATGTCCATGATGCCATCCAACCATCTCATCCTCTGTCATCCCCTTCTCTTCCTGCCCCCAATCCCTCCCAGCATCAGGGTCTTTTCCAATGAGTCAGTTCTTCCCATCAGGTGGCCAAAGTATTGGAGTTTCAGCATCAGTCCTTCCAATGAATATTCAGGACTGATTTCCTTTAGGATGGACTGGTTGGATCTCCTCGCAGTCCAAGGGACTCTCAAGAATCTTCTCCAACACCACAGTTCAAAAGCATCAATTCTTCAGCACTCAGCTTTCTTTATAGTCCAACTCTCACATCCATACATGACTACTGGAAAAACCATAGCCTTGACCAAAAGCTCACCACTGTACAAATAACAGAAACAACGGTTCCATAACAAGTATTTGCCCCAGTGGTCATCTGATGCAAGTTACAGATCCTTCCACTGAAAAATACTCATATGCACCAACATGCAGACTGCTCATGTGACCTAAGGAGGCTTGCTCCTAAAGCTGAATCAGGGCTAAGCTGGTAGTCGAGGATTCCAGCTCTGCCACTGTGTGACCTTGGGAAATTTACTTAACCTCTCTGTGCCTCATTTTTTCATTTTTTTATAATCAAAGGGGTCAGTAATAGTACATGCCTCCTGGGTTGTTTTGAGAATTGAATGAGTCTTATACATGTCAATACCTGGAACAATGCCTGGCTCATAATAAATGCTAAATTAGTGTTTGCTATTATTACTCCCTGAATAGTCTCAGTTTCCCAGGAGGAGCCATCCTTCCTGGGGGGGTGGGGGTGGGGAGGGGGCTCCTTCAAATGTCCAAGTGTAGCTGCTCAGGTCTGTTCCAATTTCCAGCCTCACCTGGCTGGGTCAGTAAACCTGTGGGGTGAGGATTCCTCCACCACCAGGTAAATCCCACCCCTGCCACACCCAGGCCTTGACCATCCCCCACTTGCCCCGTGCCCACCTGGATAGCTACTGCCAGCATTTCCAGGAACCCAGCCTTTTTCCTCCCCTGCCCTCCCCACTGCCCAGGAATCAATGCAATCCCCTAAAAGCTCATAACTCGGAGGTAATTATAAGAAGCATCAATTACCCAGCAATGTGGATTTCATGAATTCAATTAATTTGCATGGCGATCGATACGGGAGGGTTTGCTAGGGTCCCCGGGGGAAGTTAGGACATTGTTCTGCACACTATTGATTTTACAATGTAAAACAAAACCTCTCTCCTCGAATTCATAGGTGCCCATTCATCCATATTAACTTTCAGATCATTTATTTTTGTATGTCTTTCAACTCTGTTTGTTGCTATCACACAGATGCAGAGTATTACATTGTAGGGAATAATTGAATCAATATAGTCATGCTACGCCAGGCTTCCCTGACTTGAGGAGACGCTGGTCGGCAAGCTACTCTTCCTTGTACCCCTGCCCTCTGCCGTCCCCAGCCATCCCCTCACCCCACCCCACCCCAACCAAACACTCCCTTTCCCAACAGGCCACTCCCTGAACCTCCATCAGACTTATCTGCTTGATTCAAAATAGAGTGTAGCTAGAGGGATGTGGTCAGACAACAGGCAGAACTTCTCAAGCCCAAGAAGGGTTGGCAGGAATACAGGACTCCCCTTTTCCAAAGGATCTTCCGAACCAAAAACACTCAAGCAGGATGGTGGCCTCAGTCAGGGGTATAGACTCAATAACCCCTCAGTGACCTGTGTCTCTGCTATTCAGAGGACAGGCATTTATATCCTGAGCTGAGGGAAGAGTATTTCGTCTCCTTCCCCAGAGGCACTGAGATCGAGGAGACAGCATTTCCCCAAGTTATCCCACCCCCATCTCACAGAAGAGGCCAAGTTTAATAGGAGGGGTGGCCATAAAAAAAGTATCGGGCTGGCTTCCCTGGTGGCTCAGTGGTAAATAATCTGCTGGCCAATGCAGGAGACATGGGTTCCATCCTGGGTCCGGGAAGATCCCACATGCTGTAGAGCAACTAATCCCGTGCACCACAGCTATGGAGCCTGTGATCTAGAGCCTGGGAACCGCAACAACTGAAGCTTGGAGTCCTTGCTCCACAAGAGAAGCCACCCCAGTGAGAAGCCCAAGCACAATTACAGAGTAGCCCCGCAAGCCGCAACTACAGAAAACCCCCCACAGCAACGAAGACTCAGCACAGCCAAAATACCAAATAAATACAATTATATATTAAAAAGTAAGGGGCCAATCAGTCTTAGCCCCCCATTCTCCCCAACTCAGGTGTCCCCAGCCCTGCTGTGTTCCTGAGACCCGGCCCCTCCCTACCCAATGGCCAGCCTCCCCCAGGCCTCCCTGAAAGAGGCCAGATGTATTCTCAACAGCATCCAGAAAGTGACATGAACACGCAGGTGTGCGCACACACAAACATGCACACACATACACACCAGTTCCAGATACAAGGCTGGGGGCCCCCAACCCAGCCACACCCTTGCAGAGAGCATGAGCTGGGGCTACCCCACCTCCCTCCACAAAGCTCCAACTCAGCAAAGCGCCCTCAGCACCCCATGTCTGGAGAAGGAGAGAAGCCTTTTTTTAATTTGTCTCTGTCCCCCGCCCCCATCAGGATATTAGACAGCTAAACAGCCTGGCGCCTGTTTCCTTCAGATAACCAGTTCCTGACGAGCCCCCTAATTGTCCCCAGAATCTCAGCGCCAGTGTATAGAGTAGGTCATTTAACCAACAGTACACACAACTAAATAAAAATCCATTTTCCAAGAGAAAATTCTATTCTTATCAGAGTTTTGCAAGAGGGTTGCAAGCGGCCCATGTTAATTGAAGCTTTGATGTTTGTAGGAGGAGGCCTCTAATCAACTCCACAAAGAAGGCTGATTCTCAGCAGTGGGCCCACGGCAAGGACCAGACTCTGGGGAGCCAGTGACGGGGCCGGGGAGAGGGTAGAGGGCTCAGGTCAGTCACTGGACACCACAGGGCCCAGGTAGGGCCCCAGGCCCAGGGCCAGCATGAAGACACCAGGAGGCAGGCAGCTGGGTCAAAAAGATCACTGAGGTTGGAGGTGAGCCGGGGCCCAGGGTCAGACAAGCCGGGGTCAGGAACCACCTTGGGATTGTTCACCTGTGGCCTAGGGTAAATCACAAGACTTTTCTGAACCCCATTTTCTCCTCTGGATGATCAGAACCCTCTTTACCTTCCCTGACACCCATTTGATGACAATCAAATAAAAATAAAATCCAGAAAAGGAAGTTTCATCTTTGAGGATTCTGTCAGCCAGCTAACCACCACTTTATAATCTAGAATAGGGGTCCCCAGCCTCTGAGCTCTGAGGTGGAGCTGATGTAATCATAATAAAGTGCACAATAAACATAAAACTCTTGAATCATCCTGAAACCATCCCCCCTTCCGTGGGAAAATTGTCTTCCATGAAACCAGTCCCTGGTGCCTAAAAGTTTGGGGACTGCTCATCTACCGAGTACATAGTCACGCTATGCTCACTGCTGACTGCTCTATATTTACTCCTTATCTCCTGAAATCTTCAAAGTGGGGAATCTTAACCTTTTTTGCAGGTAAGGAAACTGAGGCTCAGAATAGCTAAATGTCTTGCCCAAAACCTCACAGTAGAAAGTGGCAGAGCTGGGATTCAAACCTGCTATCTTCATCTCCAGCAGATTTCTCTTATCTGAGCTGCTTCTCCTTAAATGAGGTGGGAGGACTCGTCCACTCTTCCTCTGTCTCCTCCGCTCCCCCGCAACCCCTAACTGCCCTCTCCTAAACCTGGTAGTGATTAACATAAAGGGATGCACATGCATCATTTCCCTTGCTCCTCATAGCAACCTCCAAAGTAGGCAGGTGGTACCTGGAACCAAGAAGCGGAGCCTTGCAGGAGCGTGTGCAGGTTAACGTAATATTCGCAGGGAGCCAGCTTGTCTGGACCACAGCAAGCTCGCAAGGACTGGCAGCCGCAGCACTGTGATGATGTGACGACGTTGGTGGTAACGCCAATTTTCATACCTAGTAGCCCTGGTGGCTCAAGTGTAAAGAATCAGCCTGCCACTGTAGCGGATGTGGGTACGAACCCTGGGTCAGGAAGATCCCCTGGTGAAGGAAATGGCTACCCACTCCAGTGTTAATGCCTGGAGAATCCCATGGACCAAGGAGCCTGGCAGGCTACAGTCTGTGGGGTCACAAAAGAACTGGATATGACTTCGTGACTAAACAGCAACAGGGCTCACCCGGTCCCTTCCACACGAGGCGCAGAGACCAGTAGCAGTTATGTCACCCCCATTTTCCGCACGCAGAAACTGAGCACAGAGGATGTCAGTGAGTTTTCCAGGCCACATAGGCAGTGAGCAGCAGCACTGAGATGTCTGGAACCTCAGATTTCAGCCACAAACCCAAGACCAGGCCACTGTGGCCCTATTGCCCAGTGCCTTACAAGGGAGGGAGGAGGAAGAAACCCAAACACAGGGCTGCCTGGATGCTGTGGATGAAATCATGTCCCCCTACCAAGCTCCAGGCACCCCAGTGTGATGGTATTTGGAGGTGGGGGGTCTTCAGGAGATGAACAGGTTCAGATGAGGTCATGAGGGTGGGACTTTCTTGATAGAATTAATGCTCTCGTAAGAAACACCAAATCTGCAGGCACTCTGATCTTGGACCTCCAGTCTCCAGAACCATGAGAAACAAAGTCTGCTGTTTAAACCACCCCATCTACGGTATGTCAACATCACAATTCATGCACATGAGATGTGGCAACTGGTCCTGGGGACCAGCTGAGCAGTCAGGGGTATGGATGGGACAGAAGAGAGGACCGTCATCCTCAGGGGACTCGGGGGCTGGAGGAGGGCAGAGGGCACACTAGAGACCGACAGTCATGCTCCGGCCCAAGCCGCAGAGGCAGTGGTCTCTGGGAGGAGAGAGGGTGGGAGAGAAGGAGGCGGCAGGCTGGGGGGGCAACGAGGTGGAAGTGTCTTCAGAAGAAGAAGGAGGAGGGGATTGGATGAATCTTCCAGGCCAGATTCAGTGAACAAGAGTTAACACTCATTCCTTCAACACCGTTTACCTAGGCCCTGCCAGCTCTACACCAGGGCCTGGGGCCTTAGAGATGAATTAGCATTGATGAGCGGCATTCACTCTAGTGCAAGCCGTGTTTAAAGCTGTAAGAGTTTAGCAGAGGTCTCCCTGGCCCTCAGGAAGAGGAGGTCACTTTAAGCTGTCATTTCAAGGCTATGTAGGGATGAGCTCGGCAGGGAATCAAGAGGTGAGAGGTTGACCAGGAACCTCCACACCCATGACATCATTTAATGATTTTACCTGCTGGGGTAGACCAATCATGAGAAAACCAAGACCCAGAGAGCTCCTATGATGATCACAGGGCTTGCAAGGAGGTAGACTGAGTCCCCAGTACAGGTTTTGGACCCTGAGTACAGAGTTTTTCTCTACTGCACCAAGGCTGTTAGGTATGGAGTGCAAAATGTAAGTGGCTAGTTTATAATCAGGAGTTAAAACCAGGTGTCCAGACATGGGCACTGGCCTGAGGCTTCCCTACAGGGCCCTGGGACCCTAAATCTCCAGCAGGAAGTCCCTGTGCCCAGCTGTGTCTACAGAGTGTTGTGATCCCAAAAGGGAAGGGAGGGGGTGAGATCAATCATCATAGGGTGAGCTGAGTGATTCATACAAGGGTAGAGACCTCTAGCTTCTGGCTGTCCAGTTGCTGGTGGAGCCTGGAGAAAGATGATGGAGATTCAGTGGACCAACTGCTCTGAGTCAAGGCCAAGGTGGGTGGGATGCCTCAGGACACATAAACTTCCTTATGTTTAACCAACTCAGCCTATCTACTTGCTTTGGTAGCAGTGAAACTTTTTGTTACGTGCTGATATGCCGAGAGATAAAGATTGCCCCACCAGGGGCTTCCCTGGTGGCTCAAATGGTAAAGAATCCACCTGCGATGCAGGAGATGCAGGTTTGATCCCCAGGCTGAGAAGATCCCCTTGGAGTAGAAAATAGCAACCTTCTCCAGTATTCTTGCCTGGAGAATTCCATGGACAGAGAAGCCTGGCGGGCTACAGTCCATGGGTTCACAAAGGGATGGACACAACTGAGCAATTAGCACTTTCAAAGATTGCTAAGTACTTGGAAAAACCCTTGTAAAGGCAGCAGAGGGTTCACGACCTGGGTCGCCTGATTATGAGATCAACTCCCAAGGAAGCCTGAGCAGCTCAAAGTCTCCTGACCGGCCTCCTGACCCTCTCTGTGCGTCCCCTTCTCTCTGTTTCCTCCCTGAAGCCAGAGCAGACAACTCTGGTCATGTCACTCCCCACTTTAAAATCCAACAGTTCTTCCCTCCTGCCTAGGGGATAACATCCCCAAGCTTTGCCCACAGATAAGACCCTTCCTCATCTCCTCCTTGACGCCTTTCCAGGAGCCTCCAGTTTGTAAGCCCTCCTCATAATCAATGCACCTACCAGATAGTTCAACGTGTGCCCATCCTGATCCCCTGCATGCTGTTCCCTGACCCCACAACAGCCCACCACCACCACCACCCTTCTCCACCCATGCCTGATAGATTGTATTAAAGGCCACCACTCTAAAGAGGCAGAGTCTGATGCGTGTGTGCTAAATCACTTCAGTCGTGTCTGACTCTTTGTGACTCTATGGACTGTAGCCTGCCAGGCTCCTCTGTCCTAGGAATTCTCCAGGCAAGAATACTGGAGTGGGTTGCCATGCCCTCCTCCAGGGGATCTTCCCAACCCAGGGATCAAACCCATATCTCTTATGTTTCCTGTGCTGGCAGGCAGGTTCCTCACCACAAGCACCACCTGGGAAGCCCAGAGTATAATATTACGCCACTAAAGAGGAAGAATATATTTCTTTTCCCCTTGATCTTGGGTTCAGACATATGACTTGCTTTGGCCAACAGAATGTTAAAGGGAATGATATGACTAAAGGCATGAAAAGTACTTGAACAATTGAGCTGACTCTCTTGTGCTTTTTCCATCATACCTGCTGGTCCCAGGAGGAAGAGAAGAGACTCATGGAGCAGGACTGCCTGACTAGGTCCAGCCCAGATCAGCTGACTCTCAGCCAGTTCACAGAAGCATGAACTAAATAAGTGTTATATGCCACTGAGATATTATAGATGCTTGTTACACAGCAGATGGTAGTAACAACTAATTGACACATCATTTTAACCTGAATCATTTCCATCCATTCATCAGACCTCACCTGAGGTAGATGTCATTTCTTCTTAGAAGTCTGACCTGAACCCCTCACCAATTTAAGGTCAGGTGCTCCCTCTCTACTCTTGCCTAGAAAATCCCACGGATGGAGGAGCCTGGTAGGCTGCAGTCCACGGGGTCGCTGCGAGTTGGACGCGACTGAGCAACTTCACTTTCACTTTTCACTTTCACACACCGGAGAAGGAAATGGCAATCCACTCCAATGTTCTTGCCTGGAGAATCCCAGGGATGGGGGAGCCTGGTGGGCTGCCGTCTGTGGGGTTGCACAGAGTCAGACACAACTGAAGCGACTTAGCAGCAGCAGCTCCCCCTCTGGGCTCCCCTGGCACCTGGCATTTACCCTTTTTCCAGCACTTCAGCACAAACTGGGTGACCATTTCCATTTCACTCTCCTGTCTCTCTTCCTGAAGTCAGAGATTGCATGCTATCCACAATTTCTGACACAGAGGAATTCAATGACTATTTGCTAAAAGAAAAGGAAAAAAAAAAAAAAAACATGGAGCTGGCCTTTTCTGAGTAGTGGAAACACAGACCTCTCATTTTTCCACCCCACCCATCATCATCATGGAAAGACTCGTGTGAGATCTCTGCCCTCTGATGGCCACTTGCCCACAGGGATGTGCATACTCAAGCCCCACAGTTACTCAAGCTACATGTTTCTACCCCTCTGCTCCCTTAGTGACGAAGCGCTTTCTGAACCACTTTGCTCCATCTTTCTGCAATATCCTCCAGCAAATCAACCATCCCCTTCTTGGGATGTTTTCAATCTGTTTTATGTTGATTTTAATTAAAGAATTCGAAACTGAACAAACAGTTCCTAGCAGGTGGCCATACAAGTGTGAAATAAGCAAACTGTTTTATCTGCCACAAACTCCGCTAGTAAATTTCTTCAAATTAATCCAAGCCTCCGAGAGTCTGCTGATTCCAAGGAGAAAGTTAAGCAATCCCAGCCTCCAAATATTTGCTTTTGTTACAGCTCCTGGAGCCAACGATGAGTGGTGTCCACCTTGCTCCATCTTCATCCACCTTGTCTCCCAGGCCCATCGCTGGCACTCCACTGGCCCAACCCATCTACCCAAAACAAGGCTGGTGTGCCCTTAGGTTCCACGGCCAGAGCTCCAGTGAGTGGTCAGGCCACACCCCTGCCCACCCTCCCACTTGAGCTTGGTCCATCTTATCAAAGCTTGCCCACCCCCAGGAGGAACAGACTTAGGGGCTCAGGACAAGGCTTGCTTTCCTCCCCCTGATATAGCCCAGGAATGAAAGGAGCCCAGGGAAAATTATATTACCCAGTGCTGACAAGGGCAAAAATAGATGGGCCCGCCCCTTCATCACTGATGGAAGTGTAAATTCACCCAAGCTGTCTGGAGACCAGTTTGTTTTTGTGTATCAAAACCAAAATTTTAGGTTTGGTTTTTTTTTTAACTTTTGGATCCAAAAATTCCACATGTAGGATTTTATAAAAAAAAAAAATCACCAATGTGCAGTGGCAAATTCTTACCTCCAGAGCTTTTTATAACAGCAAAAACTAGCAATAATTTGTTGTCCAACAATTAGAGACAGGTTAAACAAATGATAGTATGGCCATACAAAATAGTGCAAAATAATACTTAATGATATAGAAAGTAATCTTGTGATTTTTGTGGGAAAAGCTGTTTACAAAGCAATATGTACAGCATGGATTCATTTTCCTCTTAGCTTTTATGTATATATACATATATATGTTATACACATGGTATAAATATGTTGTATATATACTGTTCCACATATGTAATATGTGTGTGTAAACAAATATGAAAAAATGATGGAAGGACATAAACTAAAATGTTAACAATGTCTAAGTGTGAGGATACGAGGCACCTCTCTCTTCTTCTTTTTTTAATCAGTATACTTTTAATTTCCTAATTTGGAGAACCCTGGCTGTGGAGTCAGGAGACCTGGGTTGTGACCAGCAATGACACTAACGCAAATTTAGTGTCACGCCATCTCCTAGTTTAACCTTAAAGCAGATTCTAGAGTCATTAATACCTAACTCACTGTGTCAAATTCCTAATCTACATACAATGTGGAAAAGAAACCTGGTCACAAGGCTGCCTGGCTTCCATCTTGTAGTTCCACAGTCTGTCTGGCCCTACATCTGGGAGAGAAAGATGGGTAAGGGGGCGCACAGAAGGTGCAAGTTCAACAGCACAGCATCATGTGTAACCTGGTTTCCCTCACACCAGCTTCAGAGCCATCAGCATCTACACTGAAGAGGCATTCACTCTGTGCCAGGCACTATCCTATTACACACTTAATGCAAAGGGACAGCAGCAGCATGATAACTTCCATTTCTGCCCCACTGCAATTGCCCCTAGGAGACAGTGGCATTTCTGACCATCCCCAAGAAATACGTCACATGTGCTGAGTACAAAGTACTGGTCTAGTCGGCCACCCATGGGCATCCTCTCTCCCAGGTGGTGCCAACCTTTCCCCTGGATTCCTCCCCACTGGCCAGTCCTTGGGACCGACACTGGTCCCCTCTGCTCACTCCAGGCTCTCAGCCCAACACGGGCCACATCTGCAAGGCAGTTGACCAGCAAGGAAAGAAAAATCTCTGTATTAGTTGACACTAGCTGCTATGCAGATAAATAACTAAATCTCATGCACCAAACACAGTAAAAGTTTATCTCTTGTACACAACACAGCCCAAAAGGGAGTTGGCTCCCTGCCAATTCGTAACCCCAGCCTCCTTCTATCTTGTGGTCCCACCCTCCCCTAGGACCCCAGAGTCTTCCTTGTTTTACAGCAAATGGAAGAAGAGAGCAAGGATTGCACAAGGGAGGTCCTAAGGGGCCCTGGCTGGAAGTGGCTGCATCACCCCTGTTCATATCGCATTGGTCAGGTCTCAGCCATATGGTCACACCTAGTCACAGTTCAGTTCAGTTGCTCAGTCATGTCTGGTGACCCCATGGACTGCAGCACGCCAGGCTTCCCTGTCCGTCACCAACTCCTGGAGCTTACTCAAGCTCATGTCCATCGAGTCAGTGATGCCATCCAACCATCTCATCCTCTGTCATTCCCTTCTTCTCCAGCCTTCAATCTTTCCCAGCATTAGGGTCTTTTCCAATGAGTCAGTTCTTGGGATCAGGTGGCCAAAATATTGAAGCTTCAGCTTCAGCATCATTCCTTCCAATGAATATTCAGGACTGATTTCCTTTAGGATGGACTGGTTGGATCTCCTTGCTGACCCAGGGACTCTCAAGAGTCTTCTCTGACACCACAGTTCATCAGTTCTTTGGTGCTCAGCTTTCTTTATAGTCCAACTCTCACATTCAAGGGAGGGTCACATCTAATCGCAAGGGAGGCTGGGAAATGTAGTCCAGGCACCTGCAGCCCAGAGAAGCATGGCTGTGGACTCTGGTGGGCAATAGGCTGTTCTGCCCCTCTTCTGTCCCCACTTTCTGAGTGACACTCTTGGGGGCTTCCCAGAAGTGCAGTCTCACATTTCAATGCCATGTGGAGTTTCTCAGTAGCGGCTCTTTCTCACCAGCCTCTTCATTCTTCCCTGGGGCTCAAACACATCCTGGGGGGAAGGGGAGACCAAGGATGCAACGTATCACCGAGGACACAGTGGGCCCTCCAACCCACCTGCTGAGAAGAATTGAATAAAATGTCCCCCTCAGTCCCTCACTTCCCAAATACTTAGAAATCGCAGGTCTCCTAGGACCACAAAGTTGCCAGGAGCAATGACTTTGCTTTAGTCTTTCTTCTGGGCTTCCCAGGAGGCACTAGTGGTAAAGAACCCGCCTGCCAGTGCAGGAGACGTGAGAGACGCAGGTTCTGTCCCTGGGTCGGGAAGATCCCCTGCAGGAGGGCATGGCAGCCCACTCCAATATTCTTGCCTGGAGAATCCCATGGACAGAGGAGCTTGGTGGGCTATGGTCCACAGGGTCACAAAGAGTCGGACACAACTGAAGTGACTTAGCATGCACGCAGTTTTTCTTCCAGGCTTTCCTCTTCTCTTGGCTGCAGGACTTGTCCTTCCTGGTTTTCCTTCTGCTCCTCTGACCTCACCTCCTCTGCCTCCTGTCAGGGGTCCTTAGCCTCCTCCTTCAGTGACAGTGTTTCACAGGTAGCAGCTTCCACCCTCTCTCCCTTCCTTCTCCTCTTCCAGGTCTTTTTCCCTGAAAGACTCACCCACACCCCCACCTCAGGCATTGCCTTTCCTCAAGCCCTCATTTCTGGCCCGGACCTCTCTCCTAAAATCTGGACCTGAATTTCTAACCACCTGCTTGTTACATGCACCTCCACGTTCCAACACAGCATATCCAAAGTTTGGCTCACCGTCACCTTCCTGAAGTCTCCTGTCCTTCTTCTCTTGGTTAAGGAGTTCACCACAGACCCTTGCACCTGGGAGAATCCTGGGAGCAGCTCTGTCTGACCCCACAGCCAGGTGGCAACAAGCCCACCAGGTCTGGCTCCAGCTACCTCTAGGCACCATTTTCTCAAAACCCCGACCTGCACTTTGACCCAGAACATCCATGAGACTCCTGTCTGGTGTCTTCCCTACCAGTCTTCTCCCTCTAACCCACCCCCTCAGAGAGACCAAAGCACAAATTTCACCATGCCACTCCTTCCAAACATACAAGATGTGGGGATCTCCAGGAAAGGCCAAACTCCAGTGAGGCAGGAAACACAGTCACCATCTGGACACCCTCCCAACTTTCCATTCCAGCTCACCTCTGTCAGCTTCTCCTCTTCTAACTGCATCCTCCACTGCACCCTCCCCGAGGCCCACTCTACCCAAGACGTTTTTAGTCCTGAGCCTCACATCTGCGCTTTCCTGGTGGCTTGATGGTAAAGAATCTCCCTGCCAATGCAAGGGTCACAGGTTTGATCCCTGGAGGGATCTAACAGGTCAGGAAGATCCTTGGAGAAGGAAATGTCAATCCGCTCCAGTATTCTTGCCTGGGAAACTCCACAGACAGAGGAACCAGGCGGACTATAGTCCATGCGATCGCAAAGAGTCAGACACAATTGAGCACCTAAACAACAACGCACCCCTACATTCACGCCTCCAGGACTTTGCATGTGGAACTGTTTCCTTTCCACCTGGAAAAATTCTAAACATCCCACACAAAGAGACTCCTCAGCACACCCTAATCAAACAAGGCAAGTACTCCTAGCCCTGTGGCTCCCGCACACTGCTCTCTTCCTTGCAGCCACTGTCATCACTGCTTGCTACACTTGACCATTCCCGGTCTAATTCTACCACGGGACAGTCAGTCCCTGGGGGCCCACAGGGGCCAGTGTTTGAAAGGGCACATGAGGCCTTCGAAGGAAATGAGGTCCCCTCCTGAGGGCAGGACACTGCTAGGAGCCACACACAAACTGGGAGGTTTAGGGAAGCCTGGATTTCTGCCTGGACCCTGTTTCCCAGTGGGGCCTGGTGAGGCCTAGCTAACACCCCTCTCTGCTTCCCTGCCAAAGCCACCTTGGCTGTAACCTTGAAGGCACAAAGCCAGCAAGGACCCTCTCACAGCAGCAGGCACTGCGTGTTGATGAGCAGCCAAGGGGCAGGAGGGGCAGGTGGCCCACACCCTCCCCTCCTCCTCCTGGGGGGAGACAGCAAGAGGGGATAGCAACGAACAAAAGAAATCCTTCCCCTTCATCTCCTGATCCCTGCCCTCTCTCAGAACTGCTCACTGGCATCTTGCAAAGATCACTGAGCCAACAATTTCCAGGACTATTGCTCCCATGTGTAGCTGCAGGCTGAGCTCAGAAGCCAGACCCACCATCCTCCATGAGGTGGCCAGGCTGCATTCCCAGCCCAGGGGGTCCAGACCCTGCACCCAGCCAGGGATGGGGGGTGGGGCTGCTCCTTTCCCAACCTGGGATCAGGGAGGCTCAAGGATCCACTGGGGTGACCCCACAGGTGCCACGCAGGTACACAGCATCGCCCACACCTCCACACGCACACGCACACTGGGTCCCAGGTATGGACATATATTACCTCATCTATAAGCAGCAAGTACAGAGGCAGACACACACCCAGGATGGAATTCTGATCTCCCCACTCACCTGGAGCAAAAGCCTTTCTGATTTTCAGTTTCTTTATCTGAAATATGTGAGTAATCATACCTCCCTTGACTCAATAGTAAAAGATATTTAAGAAATGAAAATTGGAACTTCCCTACTGGTCCAGTGGCTAAGACTCCACACTCCCAAAGCAGGGGGCTTGGGTTCGATCTCTGGTCAGGGGACTAGTGAGTGCCCACATGCTGCAACTAAGAGTTCATATGCTGCAACTAAAGATTCTACATGCTCCAAGACCCAAGGCAGCCAAATAAAATAAATAAATAAATATTTTTAAAATAGAGTCATATATATGATAGAATCCTATTAAGCCATAAAAAGTGGAATACTGTCATTTGCAACAACATGAACAGACCTTGAGTCTATTATGTCAAATGAAATAAGTCAGATGGGAAATCAAAGATTGTATGAATTTACTCATATGTGGAATATATTAATAAAAAACCAAACAACAACAGAAAATAAAATAAATAAACCAATCAAAGCATACATAAACAAACACACAGATACAAAGAACAGAGTAGTGGTTACTTAAGGGGAAATGGTAGAGACGGTGAAATGGGTAATGAGGATCAACAGGGTGGTGATGGATGGAAACTAAACTTTGGTGGTAGACACACTGTTGTGTGTATAGAAGTTGAAATATAATGTTGTACATATAAGACTAATATCTTGTTCTAAGTCAATGTTACCTCAATAAATTTTTAAAATTTTAATTCAAATGGTGTAATAGAACATAGAATAAAAACTAAAAGTCCTACACAAGAGAAAATGGATTAGGCAGACAGAAACTCAGAGTAATGCAATGTGAGAAGAACTCAACTTCCTTTTGCTGGCTTTGAAGACAGAGGAAAGGACCACAAAGCAAGGAATGTGGGTGACCTCTAGAAGCTGGAAAATTCAAGGAAATAGATCCCATACAGAGCTGACAGAAAGGAATGCAGCCCTGTCAACACCTTGATTTTAGCCCAAAGAGACTTGTCAGATTCTGACCTACATAACTGTAAGCTAAGGAATTTGTTATGTGGGCTGCGGAGTTTGCAGTAATTTGTTACAGCAGCCACAGAAAACTAATACAGTCACTCAGTGTATGGGGCAAGCAGAACCCCAATCCAAGTTGGAATGAGTCGACGGAAACTGCTGACTTATGGGATGAGGAGTGTGAGAAAAAGAACGAAGTCAAGGATGACCTCAGGGGTTTTCCTGGGAGCTGCATTTAGGAAAGGAAGAAGACTGTGGGATGAGAGAGTTTGGGGGAGAAAATTAGAAGCTGAGTTTTGGACATGTCAAATTGATATTGTTAAGTATTGAACTGGAGATATTGAGTAGGCAAGTGGATATAGGAAGCTGGAGATCAAAGGTTAGAAATATAATGGGAACCAGGGTCATGAAGAAGGTGTTTAAAGTCCAAAAACTGAATTAAATCACCCAGGAAGAAACAGAAGTCCAAGGACTGAGTCTGAGAGTTTGGGGAGATGAGGAAGACTCATCAAAGAAGACGAGGAGGGGCACTGGAAGGCCAGATGACAGGCACTGGAGCCTGAAAGCCCTCTTCTTTAGAAAACAGGCTCAAATGTTGGAAGCTAGAAGCTGAAAGGCAAGATAAGTGATGAGTGACTTAGTGGGCCCAAGAATGCTGAAGCCCCAGCTAGCGACTGGAGAAGCTGAGCATCAACACAGTTTACACTGCAAAAGCCTCAGGAACTGACACCATCAGATATCTTTCCAACCAGAAGCTGGGGGTTGGGGGGACACCTAATACAAGAAAGGTTATGTAAATGCTGTTTTGAGAAGCACCGAGCTGTGAGGCCACCAGCACATTCATGTAAGCCTCTCGAGACTGCTTCCTAAACTTCAGACCTACTCAACAGGAATGACTGCCTATCACACAGGGTTATTTTTAGAGGGATGAATTCAAATGGAAAGAATCGTCCACACCCAAGGTCGCCACGTGCTCTCCGGCCATTCTCTCTAGAGCCCATTCCAGCCAGGCTCTTGTGCCCGAGTCCAGGAGACAGCTCTCCTCAAGGCCACCAACGCCGTCTGCATCGCCAGGTCCAGTGGCTAGTTCTCTGTGCTCATCCCACTCATCAGACTGTTTGTCACAAGTGAGCCACTCTCTTCCCCAAAACCCCTTCTTCACTTGCGCCAGGGCCCACTCTCACCTAATTGCCCTTCAGCGTAACTGGGCACCCCTTCTCAGTCTCCTTGCCTGATTCTTCCCTCCCCACCCTATGCTGGCATGCTCCTGCCCCACTGGCAAAAGACTGGAGGTTTATTCTCCAGAAACGGGGTAAAACACAATCTCTGGACTGGGGGTCAACCAGCACAACTGAGGGGATGAGCAACAGACCATAAACAATGAAAATTACTTACTGTGTAACGTTAAATATAGGGTCCTGAGACTTCCAGTCCTGATCATCCATGTGGTTCCAAAATGCTGGCAACTTTTATCCTTCAGGCAGAAGCTTGGTAGAGACTCTCTGGGGACCAGTCAGAGGACAGACCTAAGACACTGACATTCCCCAACAAACAACCAGTGAAGCTGACAAGCAATTTCCTCAAACTCAAAGCTTCTAATCAGCTCTTTGATTTTGCTACTGGAACCTGGACAGTAAAGGATTATTAGATATTTTCAAAAGGAAAAAGCCTCTAATACAAGAGATAGAAGCCAAAGTCAAAAAATGGGAAAACGTAACTCAAGGGAAACTATGTGGAGGAAGAAAGAAAATGTTTAAGCATTAATATTCTCAGAGATAAGAGAAGATACTGCACCCACAAAATAAGAATAGGATGCTAAAAGAAAAAAATATTAAAAAGGAAAAAAAGACCTTGTGGGAATTTCTGATAGCAAAAATGATAGATTCAATAGAAAATATTGAAGATAAGATTGAAGAAACAGCCCAGGAAATACAGCAAAAAGGATGGAAAGCAGGAGAAAAAAATAAGAAATCTAGAACACTGTTTCAGGAGATTCAACATCAAATAATGAGAGAACACGGAAAAAAAAAGGAGAGAGAAATTACCAATAAAAGAATTTATGAAAATTTCCCCAAAGAGTATGAATTTTCAGACAGAAAGGGTATACCATACACTGAGCACAACTGATGAAAATCAGTTCATACTAAGACACATAACTGAAATTTTGGAATACTAACGAGGTTAAAGAGAAAACCCAAAATGGAAAAGGAAGGGTGGTCGCAGTAAAAGTATCAGGAATAAGCATGGTTTTAGACTTCAACAATACTAAGCTCAAGAAGGCAACAGAGCAATGTATTTAACATTCTTATTGTTCAGTTGCTAAGTCGTGTCGGACTCTGCAACCCCATGGTTGCATGCCAGGCTTCCATGTCCTTCACTATCTCACGGAGTTTGCTCAAACTCATGTCCATTGAGTAGGTGAAGCCATCCAACCATCTTATCCTCTATGGTCCCCTTCCTCTCCTACCTTCAATCTTTCCCAGCATCGGGTTCTTTTCCAATGAGTCAACTCTTCACATGAGGTGGCCAAAGTATTGGAGTTTCAGCTTCAGCATCAATCCTTCCAATGAACACCCAGGACTGATCTCCTTTAGAATGGACTGGTCGGATCTCCTTGCAGTCCAAGGGACTCTCAAGAGTCTTCTCCAACACCACAGTTCAAAAGCATCAATTCTTCGGTGCTCAGCTTTCTTCACAGTCCAACTCTCACATCCATACATGACCACTGGAAAAACCATAGCCTTGACTAGATGGACCTCTGTTGGCAAAGTAATGTCTCTGCTTTTCAATATGCTATCTAGGTTGGTCATAACTTTCCTTCCAAGGAGTAAGCATCTTTTAATTTCATGGCTGCAATCACCATCTGCAGTGATTTTGGAGCCCCCCAAAAATAAAGTCTGCCACTGTTTCCATTGTTTTCCCATCTATTTCCCATGAAGTGATGGGACCAGATGCCATGATCTTAGTTTTCTGAATGTTGAGCTTTAAACCAACTTTTTCACTCTCCTCTTTCACTTTCATCAAGAGGCTTTTTAGTTCCTCTTCACTTTCTGCCATAAGGGTGGTGTCATCTGCATATCTGAGGAAGTGTGCTGGCTGCGACGGACCGTGCAGAAGCACAGCCGAGAGGAGCTACCCCTCACCCAAGGTCAGGGGCAGCAACAGAGAGTGCCAGGGTGCGTCAGCACAGAAGCAGCCGAGAGGAGCTACCCCATGTCCAAGGTCAGGGGCTGTGGTGGAGAGGAACTACCCCACGCCCAAGGTCAGGGGATGTGGCCAAGAGGAGCAACCCCATGTCCAAGGAGCAGCAGCTGTGTGGGCACAGGAGGGCCAAGAAGAGCTACTCCACATTCAAAGTCAGGAGGGGTGGCCATGAGGAGATACCCCTCGTCCAAGGTAAGGAGCAGCGGCTGCACTTTGCTGGATGGAGGTTATTGATATTTCTCCCAGCAATCTTGATTCAAGTCTTAACTGTTCATAAAGCTTTAGAAGCTTACACAAACTAATAGAAATACACTCAGTTCAATATGATCCTATCCATATTACCACTAACTGAAAACTTGAGTGAGCTAGATTTTCTTCCTTATACAATTAAATAGAAATTACTATTTTCTTTGCCTGTTGGATGAAGGAAGTCAAAAGGTATAATCTTCCAGTTATAAATAAATATCAGGGATGTAATGTAAAACATGATAAATATAGTCAACACTGTAGTATGCCATATATGAAAATTATTACAAAAATAATTCTTTTCATCACAAAAAATTATTTTTTCTATGTCTTTAATTTTTATCTACATAAGGTGTTGGATATTCAGTATAACTGTGATAATCATTTCATGTGTATAAGTCAAATCATTATGCTCTACACTTTAAACTTATACAGTGCTAAACGTCAATTACATTTCAATAAAACTGGAAGAAAAAAAAATACATTACTTTCTCTGCTTTTATCCAGAAGCAACTCAGAATTGAACATTCAAAAAATGGAGTTTTCAACTGAATGTAGTTTTCTTTTGTGTTAAACCTTCTAGAAATTTATCCTCCAGCTTCATGGGCTCATGTGGCTACCTGGAGAAATCATTTTTAAGGAGTTTCTCTGGTCAAGTTACAGAATATAATTAGAAACCCAGTAATGAGATGCAGCTGATATGATCTACTAGTTTAGTAGCTTTCTAAGGATCATGTTCCCAGAACTATTAAAGTTCACGGAAAATTATGAACAGCGCTATGGGGTGGCCAGAGGTAGAGGACACTGTTTGAGCCTTGAAAAGACTTCTGACACTAAACAAATTGTGAACTTTGAGATTTGTTGACATCATTTGAATTGGAAAGAAACATACAGATTTTCCAGTTTAAACCCTTGCATTACTATGACAGATGTGAACACAGATTGTTCTATGAGTGAAAATGCCTTCCCTTTAAAATCACATTTGATATATCTGTCTCGCCAAATGAGTAGGAGTTATTATGGTGAAAATATAGAAGAGAAAACCA
The DNA here is from genome assembly GCA_006410675.1 of Oreotragus oreotragus. NCBI lineage: Eukaryota > Metazoa > Chordata > Mammalia > Artiodactyla > Bovidae > Oreotragus > Oreotragus oreotragus. The sequence continues at coordinate 375,433 of SJYX01012960.1, forward strand.
GAATATTTCTTCTAAATAGCCACAATGGGTATAATTTTTCCCTGTCTGCTAACCTGGCAGGCATGTGACTTGTTCTGGGCTAAGTTAAACCTGGTTATTTATTTTTGGTCTCAGCAATTCCCAGGGAAACATAGCAAGCATGATTTGAAAATGTTTCCTTCAACTGTGTAATTCAATCAACCTGAACTCATAAGCCTCTCAAGACCTTAAGAACAGGCTGGTAATTCCCTCCTAGTCAAGCTTTTAAGTTGAAGAACTCCTTGATATAGTCCATTTATACCTGTTCTTTGTCCCTTAATTGTAACAGACTAGATGAAGTTGGTTTGGCGTATTATAAAGCTACTACAGAACAGAACAGAACACTGTGATGGTTTCTGCTAAATATAACCTGAGAATATAATTCCTAAAGTTCTAATATGGAGCTGTGAGTCTGTGTGCATGCATACATGTGTACATAAATTTATATGTCATTTATATATATATTATAGGCATATTTTCCTTTATTCTATCACTGGATGACAAAACATCAGCATTTTAAAAATCTTTCCTATGATTAAATAATTTTGACTTGTCAAAGTAAAATACGATTGCATTTTATGATAAATGTTAAGTCTAAATATTCAATCTTTAAACTGCCTACAGTTTCACAGACGCTTTTAAATATGTTCAGGTTCCTACCCACATACATTCAGTTCAGTTCAGTTGCTCAGTCGTGTCCGACTCTTTGTGACCCCATGAATTGCAGCACGCCAGGCCTCCCTGTCCATCACCAACTCCCAGAGTTCACCCAAACTCAAGTGCCTTGAGTCAGTGATGCCATCCAGCCATCTCATCCTCTGTCGTCCCCTTCTCCTCCTGCCCCTAGTCCCTCCCAGCATCACGGTCTTTTCCAATGAGTCGACTACCCACATATATTAGGGTTTGATAAAATATGCTTCCTGAAATCATCATTCATTCTTTTAGCCATTCATCCAATTCAGTGGACAGCATTACTCTGCGCTGAGCACTGGTCTAGGCTCTGAGGATGCAACCGTGGAACGAAGAGACCTTTTACTCAGGCCTAAATATCATCATACAACACAAAGGAGTAAAATAAACACACTGTTAGAAGGTGATGAGTATTGTGGAGAAAAGTATGGTGAGTGGGAAAAGGGAACAGAGATGATGGGGTGTACAATGTCATTTAGGGTGGGCAGCCAAAGATCCCAATGAAAGCCTAACATTTGGACCAAAAATGAGAACGGTGAGAGAGCAGACATTTGGAAGAAGTGGGTTCCAGGAAATGGACCAGCAAACGCGGAAACCCAGAAGCAGAAGTGGCCTGATGTTTTCAAAATGGGCAAGGAGCTGGATTTCTTCTCTCTGGAGTCATGCTGATGTACGGCAAAAGCAATACAATATTGTAAAGTAATTAGCCTCCAATTAAAATGAATAAATTTTAACTTTAAAAAATTTCTCTTGGGACTTCAAAATGGGCAAGGAGGACGGTGACTGGAGCAGAGGAAAGCAGAGTAGAAGATGAAGTCAGAAAGGTGAGGATATGGCGGAGCAAATCCCTTAAGGCTTTGAATGTCTTCAGAGACTTTGGTTTACATCCTAAGTGAGTCAATAAGCCTCTGGAAGGTCAGAGCAGAGCAGGGGTGTGGTCAGACATGCGTTCACAGAATTACTCTGATTACAGAACTCAGAACTCTGGGTGGACTTCTGGGACATAAAGTGGAAGCGGGAAAGGCCAGTTAGAACACTAATGAATGTCATCAAGTTCACGATTTTTAGGAAGAAAGGAAGAATGGAAGGGAGTAGGGGGATGAGGAGAAAGAATAGAAATTCAAGAACCCTCAGGTCCTTAAAAAATAAGACGTGACAATACTGTCATGAAAACTTTGAAACAGTTTTGATCATTTAAATTTAGAAATTAGTGTTGACAGTAGGCAGAGAAGATTAATATCATCAGGGGAAGACTAAGCAAAATCATCAAGGTTGAGAAATCTAGGGAATCCCCAGAAGACCACTGGTTAGGACTCAGAGCTTTCACTGTGGTGGCCTGAGTTCAGCGCCTGGCTGGGGAACTAAGATCCTGCAAGCTGAGCCAAATTTAAAATGATGGCATAATGGTCAAAAGTTTAGGCTTTTATGATCAGAGGAATAATGAATTTTAATCTGTAGCATTTGCCCTTACCTGTGAGACTCTTGATAAGTAACCTGACATTTTTAGCCTCAGTTTTCCTATTTGCTGATGCTGAAAATACTAGTATTAAATGCATAGGGTTATTAAACATATTAAACAAAATAACTGATTGAAAACACTGAGCAGAGCACCTGTTAAATTTTGAGTGCTTGATAATAATTAGTAGTTCTCAGCTACAGTTTGTTTTGTTACAAAATGTACCAATTATTTAAAGGTGAAAGAAACTTTATTTTAGGGAATAAAATATAGGATCAAGATATTTCATATATATATGCTTGAAATATGGAACTGCCTTAGAGATTCAAAACTTTGTCAGCAAAGATACCCACGTGTTGACAGACTGAGTTTATGTAATTGGACTGCAAAGAGATCAAACCAGTCAATCCTAAAGGAAATCAACCCTGAATATTAATTGGAAAGACTGATGCTGAAGCTCTAATACTTTGGCCACCTGATGCGAACAGCCAACTCATTGGAAAAGACCCTGATGCTGGGAAAG
>SJYX01012960.1:382935-480703 GCA_006410675.1 Oreotragus oreotragus
ATTTAAAGTTTGTGTTTCCTTGTTAATTTTCAGTTTAGTTGATCTATCCATACATATAAATGGGGTATTAAAGTCTTCTACTATTATTGTGTTATTGATAATTTCCCCCTTCATACTTGTTAGCATTTGCCTTACATATTGCTCTGCTCCTATGTTGGGTGCATATATATTTATAATCACATATCTTCTTCTTGGATTGATTCTTTGATCATTATGTAGTGTCCTTCTTTGTCTCTTTTCACAGCCTTTATTTCAAAGTCTATTTTATCTGATATGAGTATTGTTACTCCTGCTTTCCTTTGGTCTCCATTTGCGTGAAATATCTTTTTCCAGCCTTTCACTTTCAGTCTATATGTGTCCCTTGGTTTGAGGTGGGACTCTTGTAGATAGCATATATAAGGGTCTTGTTTTTGTACCCATTCAGCCCATTATTGTCTTTTGGGTGGAGCATTCAATCCATTTATATTTAAGGTAATTATTGATAAGTATGATCCCGTTGCCATTTACTTTGTTGTTTTGGGTTCAAGTTTATACCCCCTTTCTGTTTCCTGTCTAGAGAAGATCCTTTAGCATTTGTTGAAGAGCTGGTTTGGTGGTGCTGAATTCTCTCAGCTTTTGCTTGTCTGTAAAGCTTTTGATTTATCCTTCATACTTGAATGAGATCCTTGCTGGGTACAGTAATCTGGGTTGTAAGTTTTTCTCTTTCATCACTTTAAGTATACCCTGCCATTCCCTTCTAGCCTGAGGAGTTTCTATTGAAAGATCAGCTGTTATCCTTATGGGAATCCCCTTGTGTGTTATTTGTTGTTTTTCCCTTACTGCTTTTAATGTTTATTCTTTGTGTTTGATCTTCGTTAATTTGATTAATAAGTGTCTTGGGGTATTTCGCCTTGGGTTTATCCTGTTTGGGACTCTCTGGGTTTCTTGGACTTGGGTGACTATTTCTTTCCTCATTTTAGGGAAGTTTTCAACTATTATCTCCTCAGGTATTTTCTCATGGCCTTTCCTTTTGTCGTCATCCTGGGACTCCTGTGATTTGAATATTTTGGTGTTTAACATTGTCCCAGAGGTCTCTAAGGTTGTCTTCATTTCTATTAATTCCTTTTTTCTTTTTTCTTCTCTGCTTCATTTACTTCTACCATTCTATCTGCCACCTCACTTATCCTATCTTCTGCCTCCATAATTCTACTGTTGGTTCCCTCCAGAGTGTTTTTGATCTCATTTATTGCATTATTCATTATTGATTGACTCTTTTATTTCTTCTAGGTCCTTGTTAAACATTTCTTGCATCTTCTCAATCCTTGTCTCCAGGCCATTTATCTGTAACTTCATTTTGTTTTCAAGATTTTGGATCATTTTCACTATCATTATTCTGAATTTTTTCAGGTAGACTCCCTATCTCCTCCTCTTTTGTTTGGCTTGGTGGGCATTTATCATGTTCCTTTACCTGCTGAGTATTTCTCTGCCTTTTCATTTTGTTTAGATTGTTGTGTTTGGGATGGCCTTTCTGTATTCTGGCAGTTTGTGGTTCCTCTTTATTGTGGAGGTTCCTCACTGTGGATGGAGTTGGACAGGTGGCTTGTCAAGATTTCCTGGTTAGGGAAGCTTGCATCGGTGTCCTGGTGGGTGGAGCTAGATTTCTTCTCTCTGGAGTACAATGAAGTGTCCAGTAGTGAATTTTGAGATGTCTGTGGTTTTGGTGTGACTTTGGGCAGCCCGTTTATTGAAGCTCAGGTTATGTTCCTGAGTTGCTGGAGAATTTGTGTGGTATGTCTTGCTCTGGAACTTGTTGGCTCTTGGGTGGTGCTTGGTTTCAGTGTAGGTATGGAGGCACTTCGATGAGCTCTTATTGAGTAATGTTCTCTGGAGTAAAGAGTTCTCTGGTGTTCTCAAGTTTTGGACTTGAGCCTCCTGCCTCTGTTTTTCAGTCTTATTCTTACAGTAGCCTCAAGACTTCTCCATCCATACAGCACCAATGATAAAACATCTAGCTTAATGGTAAGAAGATTCTCCACAGTGAGGGACACCCAGAGAGTTTCACAAAGTTACATGGAGAAGAGAAGAGGGAAGAGAGAGATAGAGGTGACCAGGAGGAGAAGAGAGGGAGTCAAAAGGGGAGAGAGAAAGCTAGCCAGTAATCAATTCCCTGTATGCTCTCCACAGTCTGGAACACTCAGAAAGGTTCACGAAGTTACATAGGGAAGAGAAGAGGGAGGAAGGAGATAGAGGTGACCAGGAGGAGAAAGGGGGGAATCAAAAGAAGAGACACATATCTAGCCAGTAATCAGTCCCCTAAGTGTTCTCCTTAGTCTGGAACACACAAAGAGATACACAGAGATGGGTAGAGAAGAGAAGGGGGAAGGAGGAGATAGAGGTGACCTGGGGGAGAAAAAGGAGAGTCAAAAGGGGGAGAGAGTAATCAAGCCAATAACCACACTTCTAAGTAAAAATAGGTACTAAAGATTGGATTCTTAAAAGTACAAAATTGATAACAAATACCAAAAAGCTAAGATTAAAAATCTAGAGTAGAGGTTGNTAGAGAAGAGAAGGGGGAGGGAGGAGATACAGGCGACCTGGTGGAGAAAAAGGAGAGTCCAAAGGGGGAGAGAGCAGTCAAGTTAGTAATCTTGCTCCCAAGTAAAAATGAGTGCTTAAGAATGGGTTCTTAAAGGTACAAAATTGATAACAAATACCAAAAAGCAAAGATTAAAAATCTAGAGGTTGGATTCTCAAAAATACAATATTAAAGAAAAAAACAAAGTCACAAAAATTATAAAATATATATATATGAAGTTTGCTTTAAAAAATTGGGTCTTTTTTCTTTGCAAAGTAATAGTGGGTTATAAAAATGAAAATTAAAGGAGTAATAGAGGACTTAAAAATAAATTTTTTTTAATTTAAAAAATGATAATAGTAAAAAGATATCTAGGACTTTCTCGGGTGTTGTGGACAGTGTGGGGTCAGTTCATTTTCAGATAGTTCCTTGATCCGGTTTATACTTCTTGAGATCTATAGGCCTCTTCCTATGTAGTCAGTGCTATCTACAGGGTTTTAATCTATTGCACCTGTCACTTCCAAGGCAGTTCCCTCTGTTTGTTTTAGCTTCTTCTGTTTGCTGGTCTCTTCAGTGTCTAATTTCCACCCTGACTCAAGGGGGCGGTGGTGGTCACATTTTTAGGCTCACTTGTTCAGTCGTGCTGTGGGGAGGGAGGAACACTGCAAACAAAACACTGGCGTGTGCTCGCAGTGTCTAGGCCACACTGGGTTTGCCCCTGCTCATGGTGTGTGTGCTTTCCCAGTCTACACTGCTCAGGCTCTAGGTTGCTCTGCCAGGAACTGTCTGAGGCTGGCCCTGGGTTGTATGCACTCCCCAGGTCTGAGCCACTCAGGTTCAGGTTCTTGGGTACTCCACAAAGGAGCAGACTCGGTTGGGCCTGCGTTTTGTGCCCTTCCCAGGTCCGAGCACCTCAGGTGACCAGGTGCTTGGCAAGTGCGGTTGCCCCCAATTGAAAGCTGTGACTTATCGCCTCCCCTGTCCCCGCCACTCAGTTTTCTGGGTGTGCAATCATGTCTCTCTTCTGGGGAGCTGATCTCTGGTTGCGACCCTCCTGGCGGATGTCGACCATCCGGAATCCCAAGAAGTCCTGGTTAGCAACAAAGCCTGCTTGCAGTTTGGTAGAGGATGCCTCTCTGGGGCCGCGATTGCCCCCTCCCAGCTCTGGCTGCCCTCGCCTGCCTGTCTCCGACGGGGGATGGGCTGGTCCACAGCTGTCTAGCTCTGTACAGTTATTTGTTCTGTGAGCCGGCTTGATGGTGTCTTAGGGCTTTTTGCAGGATAGCTATCCCACAGTCTGGGTTGCTTTCTCAAGTCAGTTCCCTTAGATTGCCCTTGAGGCATTCAGGCCCCGTCCTTACCCTAAGCAATGCAGCCTGTGCCTCCCTGTCCAGCCCCCGCTTGCTAGTGGCGGATGCAAGCATCTGAGCTGCTTCTCCACTGGGAGTTGCCGTTAGGCACATAATCTGTGGGTTTTACTTACTTATTTATTTTTTCTCCTGGTTATGTTGCCCTCTGAGGTTCCAAGGCTCGCCACAGACTCGCCAGTGAGAGTGTTCCTGGTGTTTGGAAACTTCGCTTCCCAGGACAGATCTCTGCCCCTACCTCTTTTGTCTCTCTTTTCATCTTTTATATTTTTTCCTACCTCCTTTCAAAGACAATGGGCTGCTTTTCTGGGTGCCTGATGTCCTCTGCCAGCATTCAGAAGTTGTTTTGTGGAATTTACTCAGCGTTCAGATGTTCTTTTGATGAATTTGTGGGGGAGAAAGTGGGCTCCCCATCCTATTCCTCTGCCATCTTAAGACAGCCAATACTCTTTCAATATCTTATATTTTTACCTATTTGATTCTTTCAGCAATAGAATCCAGTAATCATGCCCACATTCTTCTAGAGACATAGTTTCTAAAGTTTTGGTCTTTTTCTCATCTCCATATTTTCTCTCTTTACCTAAAGATCAGTGCACCTTGAGCCTATCCAGATTTCAAGGGAGATCCATGGTTTTACTATTTCCCTTGAGACATTGGTCTTATCAAAGTAATAACTGGGTGCCACATCCTTGAAGGATCTTTACCTTAAACATCTTACCCTAGTCAGTTTCTAACAGTGGGAGTGATGACTATGCCCTTATTTTGGCCTTTTCCATAACAATCAACTTTAAGTGGCCTTTCTTATTCAAAACTTCTGTTAATTTTATCTCCTACTATTTGGACTCCAAAGTTAAGTGGCTTTCCTGACTATTTCAAGGCTCTAAATTTTTGGAGGGGCTTCCCCTGTGGCTCAGTGGTAAAGAATCTGCTTGCAATGCAGGAGCCACAAAAAACCTGGGTTCAATCCCTGGGTCAGGAAGATCCCCCGGAGGAGGAAATGGCAACCCATTCCAGTATTCTTGCCTGGAGAATCCGATGGACAGAGGAGCCTGGCAGGCTACAGTCCATGGGGTCGCAAGGAGTTGGACATGACTAAGTAATTAAACAGTTGCAGCAGCAAATTTTTGGAATTCTCTATTCACTTTTATTTCTGCTTCTATATTGGACAATTCTTTTCTGAGAACACTCTAATGATTTTGCCAAACATAGTCAATAATAACCAGTCATATGCTAACATACTGTTTTCCCATACCTTCATCTTGAATTTAAATTTCCTTAAGAATGTGATCTGACTCCCAGACAATTTTATTAAGTATCTCCCACTGCATAATGTAAAGTGTCACCTCTGTACCCTCTAATAAAGTTTTTTATAGTTCACTGTACAGCCCCTAGGCCAGGTTATTTTTTATATAAAGGTTTTTTTTTTAAATAAGTACTCCATTTCTAAGCATCTATATTGATCTGTCAGGATGAGCTAGATTATAACATGACAACAAACAACTCCTAAATATCAATGGCTTAAAACAATGAAAGTTTTACTTCTTTTTCTACTATATGGTGGGGAGATATATATCTCAATTCATTCTCACTCAGGGAACCAGGCTGACAGCATCTCCAGCATCTCAAATGTATCAGTCACAACAGCAGAAAGGAAACACAGTGAAGTACATACCATCTCTTAAGGCCTCTGTTCAAAGACAATCTTCTACTCACATTTTGTTTTCAAAAGCAAATCACACTGCAATGCTTAACTTCAAGAAGATAAGGGTATGCAATCCTGTAATGAATTTGTGAATGACATTAAATGCTAGTGTAAATTCTATACCCAGCTAGGCTGTCATTTGATATGAAATATAATAACTAAAATGTTCAATTCTGTAAAATCTCAAAAAGTTTATCTTTCTTCTATAATGTTTCATAAGCCTTCAGAGCAAAACAATAGAGTAAGTCAAAAAAGGGGGCAGGCATAGACAAAGCAAAGGAAATCTCCTAGATGAAGACAGAGATCCTAGAATAACAAGTATCCACAACACACAGAGTTCATACTGGAGAAGTATGAATCAAGAGATAGAATGTCCTGACAATACCTTTCCATTTGCACCATGGATCCAAAATTACCAGAGGATGCACTTTATCAAAACAAAGAAGAAAAGCAAGACAGAAAAACACATGAGATTTGGAAACAATTAATCCAATCCAGGAAAGAGACAAGGAAAACCAGAATGGCAGCAAAAGAAATACCCAGGATGACTGGAGAGTAGCCTGATGACCTTAAGAGTCATCAGCCCAAAAAGAAGGAAAATGCAGGTCTTCAGAAGGGATGTCTCTAATTTTTTTTTAAAGAAAATAATAGATTGCCTGATGAGACTGGCCTTGTGGTAATAATACTGAGAGGTTATAATGAGGGGTAGAAGAATTAATAATAAGTAAACATAAAACTAAATAAATTAAAAACCAGGGCAACTTTAGGAGAAATTAGAAGAAAGAAATAAAGTATACCATAATATACATTCAGTTGTGAATAGCTGTATAGATATATAATGTATATACTAAACGTTGATATATTTAAAATTGCAAAATAGTGATACTGGTGAGTTAAGTAAATATTTATCTATCATAAATAAAAGTGGATGGATGTCTAAAAGTAGTTAATTAAAAGATACTAGTATTTACAGATTGGAGAGGGCAATGGCACCCTACTCCAGTACTCTTGCCTGGAAAATCCCATGGACAGAGGAGCCTGGTAGGCTGCAGTCCATGGGGTCATGAAGAGTCAGACACGACTGAGTGACTTCACTTTCACTTTTCACTTTCATGTACTGGAGAAGGAAATAGCAACCCACTCCAGTGTTCTTGCTTGGAGAATCCCAGGGATGGGGGAGCCTGGTGGGCTGCTGTCTATGGGGTCACACAGAGTCAGAAATGACTGAAGCAACTTAGCAGCAGCAGAAGAATGAATACATATTTACATAATACAAATATAGTGTGTGTATATATATGTGTGTATATATATATTAATATATATATGGGAAAAAAGTTAAAACAGAGATGTTGCCTCTAGGGAGGAAGATTGGGGAGAGGAGAGAGGGATGGAAGAGGAAACCACTATATTGATTATAAACTTTCTGGTATTATTTATTATAGGCATATACTGCCATCAAGAAAATTAAAATTAAAGCCAAACAGAATCCCACACATTTAGGTAATTCTGATGTGCAGGCAAAGAGATCCAACAAGTCCATTCTAAAGGAGATCAGCTCTGGGTGTTCTTTGGAAGGAATGATGCTAAAGCTGAAACTCCAGTACTTTGGCCACCCCGTGTGAAGAGTTGACTCATTGGAAAAGACTCTGATGCTGGGAGGGATTGGGGGCAGGAGGAGAAGGGGACGACAGGGGATGAGATGGCTGGATGGGATCACTGACTCGATGGACGTGAGTCTGAGTGAACTCCGGGAGATGCTGATGGACAGGGAGGCCTGGCTGGCGTGCTGCAATTCATGGGTTGCAGAGGCGGACATGACTGAACGACTGAACTGAACTGAACTGAGAGTAGCCACTGTCCCATCCACTTTTTTTTTTTTTTTTTAATATTTATCTATTTGGCTGTGCCAAGTCTTAGTTGTGGCTTACAGGACCTTCGATCTTCACTGCAGCATGTAAGATTTTTAATTGCAGCATGTAAACTCTTAGTTGCAGCATGTGGAATCTAGCTCTCTGACCAGGGACTGAACTCAGCCCCCTTGCATTGGGAGCTCGAAGTCTTAACCATTGAACAACCAGGGAAGTTCCTGTCCCATCCAGTACTGAAAGTGCAACTTTCCTTGCTTAGTTGTCTGATTCCAACTTGAATATCTCCATAATAAAAAAAAACTCACTATACAAAATTCTACCTGTACTTCTTTACAACCCTAATTTTTATAATATATCCGTTACACATACTGGAGGATAAAAATACAGAGATCCTACAAGGCTATACTGGCCCAGTCCACTTTCAGGGGTTAAAGTAGTTAGAAAAGTAACAAATGTCTCTTAATTCTCCAGCACTGAGTGATTATTCAAGAGGGTGGGGATTTTCATTGGGCTAGGGCCCACTGCCCTAGCAATCACGGTGGAAACGATCTGTCTCTCAGAATGGAAGGGAGGGCTGAGGATTCTAGGACTTTCACATTTTAGGTCCCTTCCTCTGGCTTCGACTGATGGCACAGCTTACACTACCCTGAAGACTCCCAGAAGCTGAGGTGGTGAGATGTTTCAGAAGAGAGGGAGCTAGATGAAAGACTCTTATAAATTGTACAGGCTTTTTGGATCGAGAAAGTAGTTATTTATTTCAAGATGTGAGACCTGTTTTTAACGCATTATTTCCCTTGTCATATCCCCAGGCAGCCTACTCCATCCCCCAGGAGCTGTTTGAAGGGTTTCATGAGAGAGGAAGTAGTACAGCTATTTAAAGCACTGATTTTCAATACTGCATATTAATGAATTATACTTCTTAAAACTCAGTCCAAAAGAAAATAGGAAGGTAGTAACAAATAACAGAAATTTTAAAAAAGCAAGGATGTAGATTTAAACCCCACTGTGTTGACAATATAATAACATTAAATGTAAATTGTCTAAATACCCAAATTAAAAGACAAAGATCATAAAGCTGGATGAAAAAGCAAGACCCAACATTTGAAACATAAAAGACACAGCTAGATTAAATGTAAAAGAATGGAAAGAGATATAGCATGTAAACACTACTCAGAAGAAAGCTGAAGCGGCTCTATTAATATCAGACAAAGTAGTTTGTTGGGCAAAGAATATTAACAGGAAAATAAGGACATTTCATAATGATAAAGAAGTCAATTATTCAAGAGAACATAGCAATCCTAAATGTGTCAGTCCCTAATAAAGGACATCAAAATATATGAAATAAAAACTAACAGAGATCTATAAGTATAATACACCATATTAACAAAACAAATACAGACAATACCCAACATATAATTCAACTTAAGATTTTTCAAGTTTAGGATGGTACATAAGTGATATTCATTCAGGAGAAACTGTGCTTCTAATTATGAAGTTTGATCTTTTCTTGGGCTGGTGATATGCAGCATGCTACTATCTTGTGATTCAGGGCAGCAGCAAGTCTCATCTCATAGTCAGCCACGCAATCATGAGGTAAACAACCATTTACTATGATACAACTAATCTGTTTCTCATTTTCGGTACAGAATTCAATAAATTAGAAGAGATATTTAATACTTTATTATAAAATATGCTCTGTCAGATTATTTTTTCCCAGCTGTAGACTAATGTAACTGTTCTGAGCACATTTAAGATATGCTAGCTGCTAAGCTGCTAAGTCGCTTCAGTCGTGTCCGACTCTGTGCAACCCCATAGATAGTAGCCCACCAGGTCCCCCCATCCCTGGGATTTTCCAGGCAAGAACACTGGAGTTGGTTGCCATTTCCTTCTCCAATGCATGAAAGTGAAAAGTGAAAGTGAAGGCGCTCGGTCGTGTCCAACTCCTAACCAGGCCCCTCCGTCCATGGGATTTTCCAGGCAAGAGTACTGGAGTGGGTTGCCATTATGCTAGGCTAAGAAGAAATTCCTTAGAAGAAATGGAGTAGCCCTCATAGTCAACAAGTGAGTCCGAAATGCAGTACTTGGGTGCAATCTCAAAAATGCCAGAATGATCGCTGTTCGTTTCCAAGGCAACCATTCAATATTACAGTAATCCAAGACTATGCCCCAACCACTAATGCCAAAGAAGCTGAAGTTGAATGGTTCTATGAAGACCTATAAGACCTCCTAGAACTAACACCAAAAAAAAAAAAAAAAAGTCCTTTTCATCATAGGGGACTGGAATGCAAAAGTAGGAAGTCAAGAGATATGTGGGGTATCAGGCAAGTTTGGCTTTGGAGTATAAAACGAAGCAGGCAAAGGCTAACAGAATTTTGCCAAGAGAAGGCACTGGTCATAGCAGACAACCTCTTCCAACAACACAAGAGATGACTCTACACATGGACATCACCAGATGGTCAATACCAAAATCAGACTGATCATATTCTTTGCAGCTCAAGATGGAGAAGTTCTATATAGTCAGCAAAAACAAGACCAGGAGCTGACTGTGGCTCAGATCATGCACTCTTTATTGCAAAATTCAGACTTAAACTGAAGCAAGTAAGGAAAAACACTAGACCATTCAGGTATGACCTAAGTCAAATTCCTTACGATTACACAGGGGAAGTGAAAAATAGATTCAAGGGCATAGGTCATACAGACAGAGTACCTGAAGAACTACGGACAGCAGTTCGTGACACTGTACAGGAGGCGGTGACCAAGCCCATCCCCAAGAAAAGGAAACACAAAAAGGCAAAATGGCTGTCTGAGGAGGCCTTACAAGTAGCTGAGAAAAAAAAGAGAAGTGAAAGGCAAAGGAGAAAAGGAAAGATACCCATCTGAATGCAGAGTTCCAAAGAATAGCATGGAGAGATAAGAAAGCCTTCCTTAATTATCAATGCAAAGAAATAGAGGAAAACAATAGAATGGGAAAGACTAGAGATTGCTTCAAGAAAATTAGAGATACCAAGGGAATATTTCATGCAAAGATGGGCACAATAAAGGACAGAAACAGTATGGACCTAACAGAAGCAGAAGCTATTAAGAAGAGGTGGTAAGAATACACAGAAGAACTATACAAAAAAGATCTTCATGACCCAGATAACCACGATGGTGTGATCACTCACCTAGAGCCACACAATCTGGAACGCAAATTCAAGTGGGCCTTAGGAAGCATCACTATGAACAAAGCTAGTGGAGGTGATAGAATTCCAGTTGAGATATTTCAAATCCTAAAAGATGATGCTGTGAAAGTGCTGCACTCAATATGACAGCATATTGGAAAACTCAGCAGTGGCCACAGGACTGCAAAAGGTCATTCCAATCCCAAAGAAAGGCAATGCCAAAGAATGTTCAAACTACTAGAGGAAAACAATAGAATGGGAAAGACTAGAGATTGCTTCAAGAAAATTAGAGATACCAAGGGAATATTTCATGCAAAGATGGGCACAATAAAGGACAGAAACAGTATGGACCTAACAGAAGCAGAAGCTATTAAGAAGAGGTGGTAAGAATACACAGAAGAACTATACAAAAAAGATCTTCATGACCCAGATAACCACGATGGTGTGATCACTCACCTAGAGCCACACAATCTGGAACGCAAATTCAAGTGGGCCTTAGGAAGCATCACTATGAACAAAGCTAGTGGAGGTGATAGAATTCCAGTTGAGATATTTCAAATCCTAAAAGATGATGCTGTGAAAGTGCTGCATTAAATATACAAGCAAATTTGGAAAACTCAGCAGTGGCCACAAGACTGGAAAAGGTCAGTTTTCATTCCAATCCCAAAGAAACGCAGTGCCAAAGAATGTTCAAACTACTGCACAATTGCACTCATCTCACACACTAGCAAAATAATGCTGAAAATTCTCCAAGTGAAGCTTCAACACTACATGAACCATGAACTTCCAGATGTTCAAGCTGGATTTGGAGAAGGCAAAGGAACCAGAGATCAAACTGCCAACATCCGCTGGATCACAGAAAAAGCGAGAAAGTTCCAGAAAAAATCTACTTCTGCTCTATTCACTATGCCAAAGTCTTTGGCTGTGTAGATCACAACAAACTGGAAAATTCTTCAAGAGATGAGAATACCAGACCATCTTACCTGCCTCCTGAGAATCTGTATACAGGTCAAGAAGCAACAGTTGGAACTGGACATGGAACAATGGACTGGTTTCAAATTGAGTAAGGAGTATGTCAAGGTTGTATACTGGCATCCTGCTTATATATGCAGAGTACATCATGCAAAACGCTGAGCTGGATGAAGCACAAACTGGAATCAAGATTGCCGGGAGGAATATCAATAGTCTCAGATATGCAGATGACACCACCCTTATGGCAGAAAGCAAAGAGGAAATGAAGAGACTCTTGATGAAAATGAAAGAGAAAAGTGAAAAAGCTGGCTTAAAACTCAACATTCAGAAACGAAGATCATGGCATCTGGTCCCATTGCTTCATGGCAAATAGATGGGGAAACAATGGAAACAGGGAGAGACTTTATTTTCTTGGGCTCCAAAACCTCTACAGATGGTTACTGCAGCCATGAAATTACAAGACGCTTACTCCTTGGAAGAAAAGCTATGACCAACCTGCTGCTGCTGCTGCTGCTAAGTCGCTTCAGTCGTGTCCAACTCTGTGCAACCCCATAGACAGCAGCCCACCAGGCTCCCCCATCCCCGGGATTCTCCAGGCAAGAACATTGGAGTGGGTTGCCATTTCCTTCTCCAGTACATAAAAGTGAAAAGTGAAAGTGAAGTCGCTCAGTTGTGTCTGACTCTGTGCAACCAATGGACTGTAGCCCACCAGGCTCCTCCATCCTCGGGATTTTCCAGGTAAGAGTACTGGAGTGGGGTGCCATTGCCTTCTCTGATGACCAGCCTAGACATATTAAAAAGCAGAAACATTACTTTACTGACAAAGGTTCATCTAGTCAAAGTTATGGTTTTCCCAGCAGTCATGTATGGATGTGAGAGTTAGACCATAAAGAAAGCTGAGCACTGAAGAATTGATGCTTTTGAACTGTGATGTTGGAGAAGACTCTTATGAGTCCCTTGGATTACCAGAAGATAAAACCAGTCAATCCTAAAGGAAATCAGTCCTGAATATTCATTGGAAGGACTGATGCTGAAGCTGAAGCTCCAATACTCTGGCCACCTGATACAAAGAACCGACTCTGCTTACTCCTTGGAAGAAAAGCTATGACCAACCTGCTGCTGCTGCTGCTGCTAAGTCGCTTCAGTCGTGTCCAACTCTGTGCAACCCCATAGACAGCAGCCCACCAGGCTCCCCCATCCCCGGGATTCTCCAGGCAAGAACATTGGAGTGGGTTGCCATTTCCTTCTCCAGTACATAAAAGTGAAAAGTGAAAGTGAAGTCGCTCAGTTGTGTCTGACTCTGTGCAACCAATGGACTGTAGCCCACCAGGCTCCTCCATCCTCGGGATTTTCCAGGTAAGAGTACTGGAGTGGGGTGCCATTGCCTTCTCTGATGACCAGCCTAGACATATTAAAAAGCAGAAACATTACTTTACTGACAAAGGTTCATCTAGTCAAAGTTATGGTTTTCCCAGCAGTCATGTATGGATGTGAGAGTTAGACCATAAAGAAAGCTGAGCACTGAAGAATTGATGCTTTTGAACTGTGATGTTGGAGAAGACTCTTATGAGTCCCTTGGATTACCAGAAGATAAAACCAGTCAATCCTAAAGGAAATCAGTCCTGAATATTCATTGGAAGGACTGATGCTGAAGCTGAAGCTCCAATACTCTGGCCACCTGATACAAAGAACCGACTCATTGGAAAAGACCCTGATGCTAGGAAATATTGAAGGCAGGAGGAGAAGGGGACGACAGAGGATGAGATGGTTGGATGGCATCACCGATTTGATGGACAAGAGTTTGAGCAAGTTCCAGGAGTTGGTGACGGACAGGGAAGCCTGGCATGCTGCAGTCCATGGGGTCGCAAAGAGTTGGACAGGACTGGGCAACTGAACTGAACTGAGGTTAAGCTATGATATTTGGTAGGTTAGAGGTATTTAACCACATTTTCAACTTAAAGTATTTTCAACTCACAATGAGTTTATCCGAATGCATCCCCATCAGATCTTCCTCAAGTCAAGGAAGATCTGTATATAATCATCTCAGTAGATACAAAAAGAGTCATTTAACAAAATTTAAATCTATTTCTGATATTTTTAACTCTCAGCAAATTATAAATAGAAGATAATTTCCTAAACCCAATAAAGCGAAAGTGAAGTCACTCAGTCGTGTCCGACTCTTTGTGACCCCGTGGACTGTAGCCCACCAGGCTCTTCTGTCCATGGGATTCTCCAGGCAAGAATACTGGAGTGGGTTGCCATTTCCTTCTCCAAGGGATCTTCCCGACCCAGAGATCGAACCCACATCTCCTTCATTGCAGGTAGACGCTTTAACCTCTGAGCCACCAGGGAAGCCCAATAAGGGCATTTAAAAATTCCTGTATTTATATAGTGGTGGAAGACTGAATGATCTTCTATTAAAACCAGGAACAAGGCAAAGATGTTGGCTCTCATCACTTCGATTTAACATTGCACAGGCAATCCAAGCCAGTGCAATAAGACAAGAAAAAGGAACAATGGCACTCAGATTGGAAGTGAATGTTAAAACTGTCTTTATCACATGGCAAGATAGTCTCGTAAAAAAACTTTTTTTTTCAATTTACATAAAAGCTATTAGAACTATAAGTAAATGAGATTAAGAGAGGCAGCATACATGGCTAAATATAAAATTTCATTTCTTTTTCTGTGTGTGCAATAATGGTCACTAATTTTATTTCTTTAAATCATCGCCATGACCCTAAGTGGTACCATGACTGAACTATTATTTGCAATCACCCAAGGCTCAGAGAAAACAATTGTATTTCTATATACTGAGAATAAACAACTGGAAGATAAAATTGAAACAGTAATTGTGCTAAAAAAAAAAAAAACTTCAGGGATAAATTTAACACATTGCTGAGAGATATAAAGCAAGCCTAAATAAGTAGAAAAATGTAACATGTTCATGGATCACAATACTCAGTATTGTTAAGATGTTACTCCTCCCCCAAAAGACCTATAGATTCAATGAATGCCTTATCAAGAGACCAGTGGGATGTTTTTAGGAATCAACAGCCTAGTTCTAAAGGGAGTGCAGAAGACCTAGGATAGACTGGGGGCACATTTGGAGGACTTACGCTACTTGACTTCAAGACTTATGATAAAGCCACAGTAATCATGGCAGTGTGGCAATAGGGTAAGGATAGACATGCAGTCTAATAGAATAGAAGAGGCCAAAAATATCACCAGCACATATGGCCAACTGATTTTTCACAAAGATACCAAGTAAATTCCATGGGAAAAGAACGTGTTCTCAACAAATTGTGCAGAAAGAGAGACAGGAAGAAGACTGAGGGTGAGATTCTAAGAGAGAATCTCAACACATATCTTATACCTTACATTTACAAAAGTTAACTTGAATCATGGACCTACATGTAAGACCTAAAACCATAAAGTTCTAGAAGAAAATATCTATTACCTTGAGTTAGGCAAAGAGTTCTTAGGGCACAAAATATAACTACTAGAGCTGAAAGACACCTTTAAAATTAGATCAAGGCATGTTTTAGGCAAATAAAAGAACTACTTTACACAGTTGATTCCAACTATTTTCAGTCCCTTTCTGCTGTCTCCTGTAACACCCTCCCTCTTCCATTATCCAAACTTTATCGTAACCAACTCTTACTTACTGTCCTGTCTCAGCTTCAGTGTCATTTCCTCCAGGAAGCCTTCCCTGACACCCTAAACTGGGTCAAGCACTCCTCCTTTGATTACCACTTAGCCCTCTCTATTGTATTGACCTGTATCACTCTCTAGATTGGAAGCTCCAAAGGGAACTCAGATGGTATTTGCCTTGCTTATTCTTATTTTCAGTACCCAGCACATGGTAAATCCTCAGTACATTTTACTGGATGAACAATTGTGTGATCATATTCCTTTTTTCAGTTTTTATTGTTATAAACATAACACAAAACTTCCCATCTTAAGCATTTTAAGTGTATAATTTAGTGATATTAAATACATTCATAATGTGCAACCATCAGGACCATCCATCCCCATAACTATGTACATATATAGCGATATATATAGGTAGATATAACAGTTTTCATTCACTGATGTATACGTAACACTGTTTCCATATATTGGCTATTTCAAATAACACTGCAGTAAACACAGGAGTGCAAATATGTCTTCAAGACTCTGCCTCATTTCTTCTAAGTACACACTCAGAAGTGCAAGCGCTAGATCACATGGTACTTCTATTTCTGTTAAGGGATTTCTGTACCGGTTTTCTGTGGAGGCACACCAACTCACATTTCCACCAACAGTGCACAAGGACTCCCTCACTCCACAACTGCACCAACACTTGTTACGTCTGGTATTTTTGACGAAATCCATTCTAATTGGTGCATGGTGATATCTCATTGTGGTTTTGATTTGCATTCCCTGATGATTACTGATGTTTATAATGTTTAGCATTTTTTTCATGCACCTCTTGGCCATTTGTACGTCTTCTTTGGGAAAACGTTTATTCAGCTTCTCCATCCATTTTTTAATTGGATTGTTTGTGCTTTTGCTACTGAATTGTATCAGTTCTGTATGTATTTTGGGTATTAACCCCATATGAGATACATGATTGATAAATATTCCTTCATTCCCTAGACTGCCTTCTCATTTTATTCATTGTTTTGCTGTGAAGAAACTCTTCAGTTTGATGCAGTCCCACTTACTAATTTTTGCTATTATTGCCTGTGCCTCTGGTGTCATATCCAAAAAACTAAATGAATAATGGCCAAGACTATGAGAAGGCACACATGTCATTTTCTTATAGGAGTTTTATGATTTCAGGTCTTATGCTTAAGTCTTTAATCCACTTGGCGTTAATTTTTATGGATGATGTAAGATGGGAGTCCAATTTTGTTCTTCTGTATGTGGGTATCTACTTTTGACCTACTTGGGCAAATCACCTTACCTTTCTTAGAGTCTCCAAAGTTTCTTATGAGAAGTCTGCTGATAATCTCATTAAGGATGCCTTTGGACAGGCCATACTTTCTTATTTTTTTGTATGTCTTCTGACTTTTTGTTGTTGTTAAACACTGGATATTTAAATCTAATAATGTTGGAACTCAAAAATCAGATGCCCTCCTTACCCCGGGGTTTGTTGCTTCTGTTATTATTTTATTTGATTGTTGCGGGTCGTCTCTGTGTCAAGGATCACCTAAGACGTAAACTTAAAGTTTTCTTGGATCTTTTCTGAGCCTTTCCAAGGGCAGGCACTATTGCTTTCTAACTTTCCCCATATATGGATTTGTTTCTAAATGTCCTCATTTTTAATACCTGGCTCCCAAAGGGTGGAAAAAAGGTGCCAACCCCTTAAATACCCTGTAAGTCACTTTGGTCAGAGGGGAGGGGCTTGAAACAATAGAAGTACAACAAAAATGGCCACCAGTCCTTTTGTTCACACCTCCGTGATCAGAAGCAGCAGTCAGAGCACAGATCCCCAGTATTTGGAGGACAGGGTCCTTCTGGCCCACTCTGGCTCCTGCAAGCTGTGTGCAGGCTCCTCCAGAAACATGTGCACAGCTGCCTGTTGAGACTCTAAGAAAGGTAAGGTGATTTGCCCAAGGCCACACAGCTAGCAAAAGTTAATCTGACTTCTCGCTCTCGACTCTGGCACCCCAAGCTGCCTCCGAGATACATAAGGGTGATAGGGTGGACACCCAGCCTCTGTCATTCACTCTCTTACCTCTTTCTCTCCTTGCCTCACTCACCCTGATCCCCTTCTTCTTAGCCAGAATGCCCAGGTAATGTGATGGGTAAGAATAGGCACACAGGGTTTGTATTTCATAGTCATTGGCTGTGCAATCTTGGGCAAGACAATCAACTTCCCTGAGCCTCAGTTTCCTCAACTCTCAGATGAGGATCAAATAGTATTTACCTCAGAGGGGTACTGTAAGGACTTAGCACAGTGCCTGGCACAAATCAGCTCTGCTTATCTGCCTTTTACTGTTTCCCTAACACATGGTATCTTCATGTCTCTCTTCCTTGGTGCCTTTCTCTCTTTTCCTCCCTCTGTATGCCTGTCTGCCTACCTCCCACACAAGCTGCAGTTTCCTTCAACATGCTGGGTCCTGCCCAGGGGGTGATGATGGGCCTGTGGTTGAGACTTCTTGGATCAGAAAAAGAACTTATTCCAGACAAGAACCACAGTGAAACTGTACACATGAACACCTTCCTCACCTGTGCCAGGTAAGGCCTTGGAAGAAAGGTTGGGGGAAGCTGTGTTGTAGGGCAGAGAGAGGCTGAGGCTGAGGGGTGGGGACAGCCCTGAGAAGACCTGATGTGAAGTGAGCTGGGGGTCCCAAACCTGGGTGAGAAGTAACAATATGGGATAAGAGTGGCCAGCCCCCAGGCATCAAGGGCACGACCCTCAGGAAGCAGCAGAGGGTAAAGGTTAGCTCCCTGGCCAATGCCCAAGAGTCAGCTCACCCACCAGCAGGCACTAACTGCGGGACCTCTATGCCAGGCTGTTATCAGGGTGAACGGCAGGGGCTCCAGGCCTCCTGTAGGTGGAGGGTCATCAGACCACTGGAGAGGCATCATGACCTAAGCACCCCAGGGACAAGGAAGAACTAGGATTGGTCTCAAAAGACCGAGGTTTGGAGGAATGCATGGCCATTAGTAGTCATGACACCTAGAAGCCATACCGTCACTCTGAGCCTCGTTTCCTTGTCTATAAAATCCAGTAACAACATCTGTCCCCCTGGATTGCTGTGGAAATTAAATATGGAGATAACAGGAAAGAGAGCACCTGGTAAGTGACAAGGGGCTCTGTGATACTGGGTGTTATTATTGGGCAGGCTGGGAGGTCGAGCTCCAGAGCTTCCCTTCTGGATTGCCAGTCCAGCCCCATCGCCCTGTCACACAGGACCCACTCTCAACGGGGGTGCCAGGACAACGGACACACTCCAACTCAACGTGGCAACAAAGCCCAGCTGAGCCCCTCGGCAACTTGCTACCTGACCTTGGGCTATTCCACCTCTGGGCCGCCATGCCTTCTTTATACCAAGGTGGCTGGACCACAGTGTTAGATGTTCAGGACATCTGTCAGCTAATTTTGTCTTCATGTAGACAGCGTGAAATCAGCCATGGTGGGAGTCCTTACACTACAGAAATGGGCAAACACTTCAAATCCAGGTACCGTTGTTGAGACTGGCGTTCCAGAAGCTCCTCCTCCCGGTGGCTGCACACGAACGGGGCAGCTGGCCCCGGCAGCTTGCTTGGCGTGCTCCACATCCTCTGCTTCCCAGGGACTCACCCCTGATAAATATGGATGCACATCTGGCAGCAGCAGGCTCACTCCCCACAGACACCCCCACCCTCCGCCCGCAGGATCGCTGGGTGCAGACAAGGAGGGGAGGGAGGGAGGAAGAGAGGCGGCCGTGTGCTTGTCACTTACAAGCTCTGGGCCCCGCCTGGCTGAGTATTACACGAGCCCCTTTCTCCCCCTGTATTCCTGATCTCGCCTCTCTTCTCTGCCAGCATCAAGACAGGAAGGGAGTTGGCCAAGCCTGCAGCATCCTACCTGCTCTGTAACTGAAAGGGGCCACCAAACAGAGCCCTGTCCCCTCCCTGCTGTCCCCCTCAGGACCCCCGCAAGTGTATGAGTCGTGCTCAGAGGCGTCTCCTGCACTGACTGCAGTGTGCCTGCTGCTCCTAGAGCTGGACCAGAGACCTTTGTCCCCCTCGTGTGTTGTCCCACACCCCCCACCACACCCACATACCCCTAATCTGGAAGGAGAACCAGCTCCAGGTGAAACGGCAAAGGGAGGGAACTGCAGCAGGCGGAAACCAGGCTCAGCCTCCACTGTTTCCTTCCAGGGTTTTGCGGGTTGCAGGGCAGAGGTGGGGGGGCGATGGGCGGTGCGTGGTTGGGGGTGGTCGCAGTGGGGGAGGTTGTTCTTGCTGCTCTTTTCTGAATCAAGCCCTTGGGCACATATTCACTCCCTGTGATGCACTGAACTGTGTCCCTTAAAACTGCTACATAGACATTCCAGCCCCCAGGACCTCAGAAGGTGACAGTATTTGGAGATAAGCGCTTCACATGCATGCGTGCCCAGTCACTTCAGTCGTGCCAGACTCTTCGTGACCCCGTGGATTGTAGCCCGCCAGGCTCCCCTGTCCATGGGATTTCCCAGGCAAGAATACTGGAGTGGGTTGCCATTTCCTCCTCCAGGGGATCTTCTCAACCCAGGGATCAAACCTGTGTCTCCTGCGTTGGCAGGCGCATTCTTTACCACTGAGCCGCCTGCTCTACAGAGATAAGCTAGAATGAGGTTGCCGGGTGACTTCCCTGGTGGTCTAATGGTTGAGGGTCCACCTGCCCATGCAGGGGACACAGATTCGATCCCTGCTCCCACTCGCAGTGGAGCAGCTAACCCAGGCACCACAGCTCCTGAGCTCGAGTGCTGCAGCTACTGAAGCCCAGGCACCTGCAGCCGGTGCTCCGCAACCAGAGGGCACATGCTGCAGTGAGATGCCCACACAGCACAGCCAAGAGCAGCTCCCCGCCCCGCTGCCCCGGTCTCCACAGCTAGAGGAAGCCCACGGGCAACAGCATCGACCCAGTGCAGCCGATGATCAATTAGCTAATTTTGAAACACTGAGGTCACTAGGATGGGCCCTAACCCAACAGCACAGGTGTCCATATACAAGGACACAGAGAGACACACACTGACGAAGAGGTTGCGAAGACACAGGATGAGACGGCGTCGAAGTCAGTGTCGGCCTGGAACGGCCCCCACCCACACACACACAGAGCCCTCAGAGCAGCCAGCCCTGCCAACACCCTGATCCTGACTTCCAGCCTCCAGAGCCGGGAGACAGCGCATTTCTGAGCGGAAGCCACCCCACCTGCGTTACCACAATCTTAGGAAACTAATTCACTCCTTTCCTCTGAAAGGGGAGCGAAAGAAACCATGTCTTGGTTTCACAGTTTCCAAGCGTGCTCACTCTCATGTCCATGTCGGATCCTCACGTCACCACGTCACCTGACTACTTAGGCCCATCTGATGGATGAGGAGTCTGAGGCCCGGAGGCAGGGGGCTTCCCAAAAAGCCTGCACCAAAGTTAACCACCAAGCTGGGAATACAACCTAGGCCTCCTCACCAACATCCAAAGGGCTTTCCTACATCAAAGACAAACATCTCTTTCTAGATTTATACAGAATTCTGGGAGGCTGCAGAGTTGGGGGGCAGGGAGCACCTCCTTTCACCTGGCCCTCCAGCCTGCACGCACTCTCTGTGGCATCACCCAGGCAGCCTTTAATCACCGTGATGCCCGGACA
Source organism: Oreotragus oreotragus (assembly GCA_006410675.1). NCBI lineage: Eukaryota > Metazoa > Chordata > Mammalia > Artiodactyla > Bovidae > Oreotragus > Oreotragus oreotragus. Next base: position 403,882 of record SJYX01012960.1, read on the forward strand.
CCACCCCAGACCAAGTGAATCAGAACCAGGGGGTGGGGTTCAGGCAGTGATAGCTTTTACAGCACAGTAACACAATTCTCATGTGCAGCTGGGGTGGAGAAGCCCAGCCAGAGGGTTCCAAGGTGGGTCCTGGATCAGGGACACTGGCTCACAAAGCCAGCAACCAATGATGTGGCAAGGGGGATGCGGACCGCTGCATGGCCCCACTCCATCCCAGAGGGACCCCGAGGGGCCCAGCAGGCAACGACACTCAGAAAACGTGAGATATAAATTAAGGGTTCGCATTGGCACGCACTCATTCTGTACAAAGGCGAGAAATGGTCAGGGCTGGGAGATATTCTTCCAACTCTTTTACTTTACTGGGTCGTGGGGGATCCTTTAAATATCAACAGAAAGAGAAACATTGTTTTTGCTTTAAGTCTGGGGCCTTTACTCTTCCATATAAATCAAATGTAATTGCTTGTTATGAAAACGAAAGAGCTGCACTGGAGTGCATGCTGGGCACGAGCTAAGTGGCCTTACAGTGTCTCTTCTTCCGATAACCCTTCCACATAGGTACTATATGATTCCCATTTTACAGAAAGGGCAACTGAGGCTTGGAGAGGTTATTTCACCAACCCAAGGTCACTCAGCAATTAGATGGTGGGGCTGGGATTCCAACCAGGAGGTCTGGCCCCACGGCCCATGATACTGAGCACTAGATACACGATATTCTACAGTCTTTTAATGTTCATACCCACTTTTGTAGAAGATACTAAAGTAAGTATCATGTTAAAATGTTTAAACAAAATGCCTTTTTCCCATTTCTTCAAAATTTCCAGATTTTTTTCTTCCCTGAGGACTGAGGAACTCAGGCACTCGTAGGACCCAACCCAGAGAGGCAGCAGTACAGGCACCCCATGCATAGCACTAGGAACCCAGTATGTCACCCCACCAGCCCCAGTCCCCATCCCTATCCAGACCCTTTGCTGTCTGGAAAAGACGGAAACGTGGGCTGGGACTGCCCTCTAGTGGCTGTGAGACTAACTGCAACCAACACTTTCACATTTTCCAGGTCGGGTGCAAGCGCTCAGAGCCCCAGGGAAAAGGGGAACCTGCACACCCTATGTGGCACCACTGGATCCCCAAGATACCAGGGACTGGAGCTCAGAGGCCTAAATGATGCGGCCCCAAGAGGCCAAACCATGCCAGACTTCCACTCACCCCATCTGATGTGAGCATTGGAAGTCTGGAGGATGGCTCCCCTGGAGGGCAGGATTCTGGCCGGGGCAATGACGGAAACCCTGAAGGGAGGTCCACAGCATTCCCCAAACGACCTGGCCTTCCGTGAAATGTTCTCAGCCACTCCTCTCCAGGAGCGAACTCAACCCCTCACCTAAATCCTGCTGGCCCAGCACTCCCCTAGGCTGACAGTTATCTCCAGAGGGGACACCAGGTACCTCGGCAATAGGCCCAGAACACTGTTAATGACATCAGTCTTCCCCTCTCCCAGCCCTCCTCCAGCAGACTGGGAGCCCCTGAGGGCAGGGTTGAGACTTGGATGTCTCTGGTACCCACCTAGCCACAGCGGGACACACCAGGTCCATGGGCAGCCACATGCCAGGCTCCTGCCCCACCTTCTCCATGACCCAAAGGAGGGAAGGAAGGTTCCCACCAGGAAGCTGGAGGAAGGGCTTCTCCCCGCAGAGCTGGTGGGGGGCAGGGCGGGGGTGGGGCACTGTGCTGGCTCCGACTGGTAGGGCTGTGCCTGAGGCTGGGGGCCAGTCCCCTCACAGTTTCCAGCAGAGGAGGGGAGGAGCCCCAGGCCACCCCCAGCCCACCTGAGGCAGCAGGGAGCCCCCACCACCGCCCCCAGGCGGACTCCCAGAGTGTCTCCTCCCACTCGCCAGCCTGAGGTCCCTGTCACCCCCACCCCAAGTCCTGAGTACAGGAGCGGCCTTCAGGCTGTCAGGAGCCATGCCAAAGGCCCCATTTATATTCCTAAGTAGAGGACTTGTTAATATGGAGCCTGCCTCTGGGGACATGGGAATGCTGGGGTGAGAGATGACAAACTGGCACCCAGTGGCCAGGCTGAGAGCATGATATTCACTTACATCTCATTCATCAGGGCCTCCTCTGCAGGCCTCCCAGCCACTGGGGCCCCGACCATCTTAGGGGCCATGAGGGTCGGGGGGTGGGGAGGTGTCGTCAGACTTGAGAGGCCCCTCTGGGCTCCAAGAAGCCCTGGGATGATGGAGGTGGCCAGGAAGTCGGTCCTATGTGCAGCCGGGGATGGGCCCTGTAGCAAAGGGGAACAGGGGTGGGGGGCAGAGGGGGGACCCAGGCCACTACGCAGACATGTGCGTGCATGCACGCTAAGTCGCTTCAGTCGAGTCTGACTCTGCGACTCTATGGACTGTAGCCCGCCAGGCTCCTCGGTCCATGGGATTCTCCAGGCAAGAATACTGGAGTGGGTTGCCATGCCCTCCTCCAGGGGATCTTCCCAACTCAGGGATCAAACCCACATCTCTGAAGTCTCCTTCACTGCAGGTGGATTCTTTACCGCTGAACTGCCAGCAAAGCCCACGAAGACATGAGTGAGGCCCAAACCTGAACATTCCTTGGGACGAAACCCTTGCTTCTGGTTCCTGTGAGAGACCAAAGAAAGCCACCAGGCCCATCTTAGGCCCAGCTGCTGCCTAGGGAAGGACATCCAGTGTCCTGGGTCTACAGGGGGTCAGGATGGTTCCTCCTCAGGCCCCGGCCCAGAGGACAGGCTCAGAGCTCTGCACGCACACTCAGACACACACGAGCACATGCACACACCACAACTCAGACACACTGGGCAGGGCACAGAGCCGGGCACTGCAGAGCGGCGGGCGGGGGTGCGATGTGAGTAATGGCGGGTGCAGGATGCACCCGGATCCTGATAAGGGAGAATAATAACTTGTCAAAGATATATATGATATGTGTTTGCTTTCCCGACGGAATATCTATGGGGCTAATTCATCAAGCCGGCGGGCTGGCTGGAGACCCACGGAGGGAAGAGAAGAGAAGCACGTGACCGCAGGCCCCAGAGTGCCGGGTGCTGGGGAGGGGAGCTGGCCTGCCCAAGCTGGACTCCCGCCAGGGCCCTGAGAAGCACTGAAACCTGCCCATCCATGGGTCCCCCGGGGCCCTAATGCTAACCCCCGGGACACTGGGGTTGGAATCCAGAGCAGACGTCCTGCACTTGGCAAGGCCACTGTTTCTCCCATGCTTCTTCTCTCCTCCCCTCCTCTCTCCCTGCTGTGCAGCCTGCGGAAAGCCTCTGGTCTGAGAAGTTGGAAGATGATCAGAAAATGTCTCCATCCTTGGAGAGAAGAAGATAAACAGAAAAAGCTCTCGGGGAGAACAGAGCTGAGAGGGGGGTCCTAGCTGGTTGTCTCTGCCCTCCTCATTACACAGCTCCCAGCCCCACACTCCCCCATAACCCTCACACACCCCCACACCCCACCAACTTCTCTAGGCTCCCACAGAAGGAGGGAAAGAAAGAAAGACGGCCTGCTCCCTTTACCCAGGTCGTTTCAAGGACACAGAGGCCAGAAAACCCACCTGGAAGCACAGAATGCTCCCCCAGGAGGCAGAAACCTCCTCCCCAGAGAGGTCTTTCATCCATCTACACCTTCACATCCCCAGGGATTAGGGCTTCCTCTCTAATCCCATCTCTTCCTTTCCTTCCTCCTCTCTGTCACAATAATTCTAAAATCTGAATTAGCGTGCCTCACGGAAGGCCTCCCCCGGGCCTCTGCCCAGCCCCTGCCCTCACCCATCCTCTGCCCTGCAGGCCCTCGGGGGGCATCTCCCCTGACTCGCTGTCACAGGGCTGTGTTCTGTCATGTCCCACTGAGGTCTACCCCCTCCCCCCATCCCGTCAGCTCCAGGCTGACATTCACCCTCCCCATGCACCTACTCACTCAACAAAGACTAGAGCAAATAGACAGAGAGCCCAGCCACTGCAGAGCTGCTGCTGTGAAAATACTGAAACACCTCACTCGGGCTGGTGAACTTACCAACACCGGCTCTTCCCTCCCCTACCTCCCCGTGACCCAGCAACCGAAGGGTTAACTTCTGGCGCAGCTCAGGGGCCTCCAGGACCCTGCCCAGCTCCTGGCCCGCATCCATCCCAGCTAGCAGGGCTGCTGCTCAAGCCTGTTAAACACTGTGGCTCCCACCCTGGAGAGTGCACCTGTGGTCCATCCTGCGGAGATTATGACCTGAGAGTTCGAGCAACACTCGTCACTGGCCTCCTCCCTCCCTCACTCGCTCCCTCCCCTCCTTCCTTCTCTCCCCACCCCCATCACTCCTTTCCTACTTCCCTCATGCTTTCTTCCCTCCATCTCTTCCTTCCTTCCTTCCTGTTTGAAGCCTGAGGTCTTCCTGCCGGCACCGGCTCCTGACCCTAGGCTCTGACACAGATCTGAGAGGCCTCCGAATAGTGCTTACAACAGCCCCTGTCCCATCCTTCCCAGGACCACTCTGACAGCGGCTGGCATCTCCCAGATCCCACAGGCCAGGAAATATGGGGACCAGGCTCCAAGAGGGCCAGCCCCGCTCCACTTCTCCCTGATGGACAGCAATAGTCGGCCCCCTCTCTACTCCTCGGACCCTTTCCCCAAACCCCCGCCCTGTCCACAGAGGGCAGGCCCTGGGCTAGGGACTGCTGTCCTGTCCCCCTCCCAGGTCGTGGGGAAGGGTGAAAGAAAGGCTGGGGGGTGGGGGGCAAGCCCCTGCCAGCCAGTGCAGCTTGAAGCTGGAGAGCAATTAACTTGGCGATTTCAAACAAGGGCAGAGGAAGCGGGAGCCACAGGACTGAGTCAGCACATCAGAGAGGCGGGTGCCAAGTGGCTGGCTCAGCTCGTTAGCAGGACAGGGCTGAGCCAACGAGAAACAAGGTCAGGGAGGAGGGGGTGGGAGTCCCCCAAATGGAGATGGGAAGGGGAGCGAGGATGGCTGCAGGCCCCTCCCCATCCCCACCTGCAGCCAGCCTGGAAAGGTCCTGGCTGCCAAGGCCCTAAGACCCCTCAGCTCCTTTCCCCACCCCCACCCCCACGACCGTCCACAAATCAGCAAACATTCTCCATGCACTGTATGCGCTCCATGACTGGGAGTAAAAGTGACAGACACTCCCCTCCATGCTCCCCTCAACACACAAACATACAAGCTGGCTTCCCAGGGGGATGTCACCAAGGGCCTGGGGCTGAAGAGCAGCACAGGGCTACAGAGGATGACTTCGTGGAGGAGGTGGACTTTTTAGCTACATTTGAAATAAAGTCTGCACACCCAGTCCTTTTCCAGAAAGGAAACAAAGCCGCTGAATCTGGCCATCTGCTGAGTGCTCTCTCAGATGCCAGGGGCATGCATCCACATCACCTCTGAGCCTCATGTCTTCCTGCAAGGTTCCTCCCACCTACGGGGAAGCAGAGGCCAGGGCTTATGTGACTCGCCCAAACTAGTACAGAAAAGGGCAGAGTTGGAGATTTGTACTTGCATTCATCCCCGCCAGAGGCTGTGTTCTGACTCGGTGCTTCCACAGGTCAGACTCAGTTAAGCTCAACAGAGGAATGTACTGGAGCAAAGGCCCAGATGCAAGAGTGAATAAAGTGAGTTCTAGCAATTAGGCCACCCGATCCAGTATTCTTGCCTGGAAAAATGCCATGGACAGAAAAGTCTGGTGGACTACCGTCCATGGGGTCGCAAAGAGTCGGACGTGACTGAGTACTGAGCACACACACAGCAACTAGACTGTCGGCCAGGCTGGAAGTGGGGCTGAACATGTGTGATGGTTGATTTTATGTGTCAGCTTGACTGGGTTAAGGAATGCCCAGATGGCAAAAACACTGCTCCCAGGTGTGTTTGGAAGAGATTAGCATTTGAATCAGTAGACTAAGTAAAGAAGATCGCCTCCGCCAATGTATTGAGGACCTGAATAGAACCAAAGGGCAGAGGAAGGGAGAATTTGCTCTTAGCTTGAGCTCCTGGTTCTGGGGACTAGACGCACCATCGGGTCCCCAGTTCTCTGACCTTCTGACTTGGCCTGAATTACACCACTGGCCCTCCTGGTTCTCCTGCTTGCTTACGGCAGATCGGGGGACTTCTTGGCCTCTATAAGTACATGAGCCAATAAATACAATAATTAAATAGATACATTTCTATATCCTATTAGTCTGCTTCTCTGGAGAACCCAGACCAACATAGCATCCCCAGGACAGGGTGCGGCTCTCAGAGTTACCGACACTGCCCTATGGCTGTGTCACAATTTGGGGGAAGGTAGATCTCCTAAGCCACCCAGCAAAGCATCCTTGTAGACAGGATCCAAGAACTTATCACCAAGAACTTATATCACCATGACTGCCAATTCTACTAGCCTTGACTAATCTTGACCCTTGAGAGAGGGGCTATTTCCAAGAGACTGTGTGTAATTCTCTCTGGTCCTGATGCTACTGCTTTTTTCAGGACCAGGAAGGTTTAGGGAGAAGGCTCAAGGGCCACAGCCTAGGGTGGAGGGGGAGGCCAGCAATGGTCAAGAATGGGGCAAAATCTGGAGTCAGCCAGGCCACAGCCATGTCAGCAATGAGGTGCAAGGTCCCAGCCGGAGGAAGGAGCAGGAGCCAGGGGGAAGGGGACCTGCTGCTCGGCTGAATTCCTGGCCTGAATTTCCCGTCAGCATCAAGCTAAGAAACTGCCTCCTCCAGGGCTCCCAGCAGAGCTAGGCCCCCTGCTCTACCAATGCCCTTGGTCTCATGACTCAACCTGTCCCCACAGCCCATCTCTCCTGATCGAAACGTGGACAGATTTTCCCTTTCCTTCATAGTCTACCCAGGCAAGGTTAAAACATTCTGCAAAAGACTTTTACTAGAAACCACAGGGCAAGTAAATACAAAATCATGCAATGGACAAACGCCCCGAACATGTGTTGAATGATGAAGAAATCTCACAGGGTTTTGGCAGAGTAAGTGTCCCTGTCCGGAGCACTGTGAATGCTGAGTGCACGTTCGCTCAGTGAGCAGGTGCATAAAGGGATGAGCAGGCCACCTGAACATCCTGCCTGATGCTAAGCATGGCTCTCCTCTTCACCCAGGCTCATCTTTCTCACTCTCAGCTCCAGGCAGCACTGACCTGATGACCCTCCGCTGCCCTCCACCTGACTGACAGACAAGCCTTGCCACAAACCCACCTGCCCTCCTGCCAGACTCCTCCCTCCACATTCTGCACTGCACCCCTCCCACCCGAGTGACCACACCACCCAAGCCAACATCTGCAGTGGACTGAGCGGTTCCTGGCACTCACTATGTGCCAAGCACAGTGCTGAGTCCTCTACATGACCCATCTCATCTGATCCTCATGTGCTGTACTCAGGCACCAAAGACACTCAGTTTGGAGATGAAAAAACTGGAGGTGAGAGAAGCCCAAGGTCACACAGTAAATGTGAGAGCCAGGACTCAGACCCTTACCTGTTTCCAAAACCCATGCTCTCTACCACCAAGAGTAGTGATGGTGGACCCCTGACACCACCAGCCTGCCTCCTCAGATCTTCACCAATCATCAGATTCAATAATACCAATCACACTGAATTTGCCCCAGAGACACTTGTTCAATAAATACTGAGCACCGACCACGTGTTCGGGGCTTCCCTGGTGGCGTAGTGGTAAAGAACCGTCCTGCCAAGCAGGAGACTCAGGTTCAATCCCTGGGTCAGAAAGGCCTTCTGGAGAAGGAAATGGCAATCCACTTCTTGCCTGGAGAATCCCACAGACAGAGGAGCCTGGTGAGCTATAGTCCACAGGGTCACAAAAGAGTTGGACTCGACTTAGCAACTAAACAAAAACAACCATGAGTTCAGTGCATACATAAATGACGGGCATCAACTCCCTCTCCTGGAGTTGTCACAGTCCTTGAGGTGGACACCACCTTGCCTGGGGCGGGTGGTCTCTGACCATGGACCTCCCATCTCCAATGCCGGGTTCTCAGCATCAAACAGTCAGGAGAAACCCCTCTTATTTGGCCCCGCCGCCAGTAATCTGCAGTTCCCAGCTTGCTCACAAAGCTTATCTGCCCACCAGGTCCTATCCACCAAGAACAATCAAACACAAGTGACCCTGCTTCCCCAGGGCCTCTCCAACAAGTCATCATTCAGGCAGCCCCCAGGGAGAAGGCGCTCTGAAGCCCTGACACTGTCCTCGTGCAACAGCAAAAGCATTTCACTCATTTCACCGTTGAGACACATCTTCACGAAGGCAAAGCGGCATGGTTTCCTGAGAATGGTACCCAGCAGAAGCGCGTCAGAGGTGAGCAAGTCATTCCCCTTGGAAGGGGCAAACTGTTCTACGTGGAACATTCTTGTGTGATGACTGTTTCACCCCTGACTTTGGAGACAAGGATACCTCAGACCCATCAGAGAAGGCTGGAGACTTGTCCCTCCTCCAAAGAGATGGAGCCAGGATGTGGACCTAGCTTCTCTGTTCCCAAGTTCAGGCCTCCTTCCCTTATCATCATGCACTCAAAGTTACAGGGAACAGGCCAGTGTGGGGGCAGGGCAGGGCAGGGCAGGGTAAGGCCGTCCTGAAGGCCACTGGAGACATCCTGGCCAGTGGTGGCCTAGCCCCAGGAACTTTCCAGAGGGTGCTGCTGCCACACACACCTGTTCTGGCAGCTGGCTGGGATGGGGCTTGTCTGGATGAGTGTGGGGTGGTGGGTACCTCATGTGCCTGGGGCCCAAAGGTTTCCATCTGAGGGAGGGTCTTTTTCTCACAGCCTGCCCAATGCAGAGGCCCGGGGCTGGGTGGGAGGGCAGGGGAGGTATGTGGCCCAGATTGTCTTGAGAGGCCCACAGTCTTGAGCAGCAGGATCTTGTCCCTACACCCAGGACAGGGGGATTGGCAGCAGCATCTGATTCACTCCCTCTCCCTCTGCCCCACCCCTGCCCTCAGCTGGGCCAGCTGTCCTCTTCTCTGGCCGAGTCTGGGGAGTTTCTCATTGTAAATATCATGCCTCGGCCATCCTCCACACACACGCTTCTCCAAGTACCTCTCCCCTTGACGGCACTGAGCCTCCCCTTCCTCACTTCCTCCTTCCCTGTCTCAGCCACCGGAGATCTGGCCCATCATTTAAGAACCAATTCAAAACTCGCTTCCTCCATGGTCATCTCTCCGCCAGCTCTGACCACTCCCCCAGAGCCTCTCTCATCATACCATGCCCTTCCAGGGAGCTCACCTCGCTCCATCCTGAGCTTCCATGACATCTGAACGTGACATCTGTCCTCCGAGCACAATGTCCTGCACAAAGCTCAAAACTAATTTTCACTTGAATAAGTCTAATGCATTCATCGTCATGTTACAGACAAGGAAACTGCAGCTGGGAGGATTTGAAAAGCTCCTCGAGGTCACACGTTGGCCAGCCGGTGCTGGAGGCAGCTTCAGAACCCATAAAAGCCCGATTCCCACCCTGTCCTCTTTCCTCGACCCCACACTGCCTCTTATTACCTACTCGAATCAAGCCAGGACCTCAGGCTCAGCATGGGTGATTTGTGATCATAGGCAGAGCACATACAGAAGAGTATAAATATGTATGTGCTTGAAAAGAGCAACAATCACCTGATCCTCCACCACCTGGGTTAGGACATACAATGTTATTAGTGCCTTAGAAGCCCTCGTTTCCCCAGCCCCCTCTCTTGTGACCCTCCCCATTAACCACTGGAGTTAAGCACTATCCTAACTCTCATATTAATCATCCCCTAGCTTTACTTTATGGCTCTGTCACTTTTATGCGTCTCCCTAACAACGCACTGCCCTTTGCTTACACAGCTAGGTTTGTGCTTGCTACTCGGTTTTTCAAAACTAAATAGGATATGTGATCTCTTCAGTGCTTAACAGTGTTATATTCAAGTTCTCCCAATGTGGTGAACTCTGAGAAGATGCCTATTATAAAAGCAGACCACACACACACACAATCAGACCACAAAAGCATGTGTAGAGTTCTCCTATCAAATAGCACCAGCTCTCTCCTAAAACCCCCTTTATTTTACGCACTGAATTAATGATATACAAACGACATTCAGAGTAATGTGGAATTAGCCTATGTCTTGAATTTTTTTTCAGGATTTTGTATGTGTGTGAATCAACTGCTCAGACCCTTGCCTAACAGCGCTGTTTTGATCCCAGCTGTCCGACAGCAGGGACCTGCTCTTGTGTTTGGAGACAGAAAAGAGGCTCCAGAAGGATGCAGAGAGAAACAGGCTCAGAGGGTCCCCCAGCCCTCTCCTCGCTTCCCGCACAGCCAGCCCTCACCACAGTGGCTTTGGCCCACAGCTGCCCTAGCCCAGGGACCTGGTGGCAGACAGAAACAGACCTACTTAGGTTTCCATGGCAACTGCAGGCATCAGGAGGCTGACCGAGTGAGCCGCAGCCAACGAGGCAGCTGGTTTGAAGGGTGTTGATCTCTCCGCGGACCAGCAAGGCAGAACCACCAGGGACCAGAGGCAGCAACCAAGCCAGCAGGAGCCGCAGGAGCTGGGCATTCGGAGTCCGCAGAGACCTGTCTTCAGAGCTTACATATTGGGGAGTGTATGTGTCCACTCACCCATGACCTTCTCTCACCTACGACCTCTCACCCACCCACTCAGGCAGAGGCATGTGCTGAGAAATGCACATCCACACTGCACCGTGAACACATGCTCACAAACTCAGATACCTGTTCACACCAAATATGCCCCACTTCCACCCTGCACCATTTCCACACTCAAAAACATAGACCCCTGCATACAAACGCACATTCGTCCACAATATATAAGCTGTACCCCTAGAAAGATCCAGACTCACCCCAATGCACATTCTCTACACACACCCACCTGCACAGATGGCGCACACACTCACCTTTAGACACACACAGCCCACATTTACAGGGAGAAATGCACACTCACCTGTATGCTCGTGGGGACATTCACAGCACACACACGTGGACTGAGATCAGAGCCTCTGGATGCTAAGACTCAGAAGCTGAGGAGCCCAGACTCCCTGCACCAGCTCAGAAAGGAGATATGGTCCCAACTCAGCAGCATCACAGAACCCCAGCCACAACTCTCCTCGCTTGTTGTCTCATAAACGGTGCCCCCCACTGAGGAAGCCTCTAATCTTCTCTTCATTTACTCAGAGTATTCTTTTTTATGTACTCCATAAACACCAAAAGGACAGAAACCCAACAATCCTCTCATTGTGCAGACTTGCCATAAAAATTCTGATAACAGCCTCAGAGGTGCATGTTCCTTGCTGTGTTCAGCTCCATGAAGGGGCTGCCCATCCCTGGTCCACTGCCCACTGGCCCCAGAAGGCAAGGAGAAGAGGCCTGCTGGTTGCACTCCTAGGAAAAAGGGACACATCTACTGAGAAAGGGACAAAATCACAGAGCTACTTGGGAGGTGTTGGGGGAGGGTCACAGATTAATAAGACCCAGACCCAGATATTGAGAAGCCCACAGTCCAGCAGGGAAGGAGTCAGGGAGCCACATCGAAACTGCAGACTATGCAGCCTTGTGCATCACAAAGGCCAATGCAAAGGGCATTAAGCATAGGGAAAGGGATCATGTGTTGATGGGGAAGAATCAGGATGAATCAAAGAGGACTGAGGGGAGGAGGTCACACTTGAGCCAGGCTGAACTCACCAGTGGGTTTAGACAAGCCATGTTCATGGCTAGAAAGGAGAACTGAGGCCCGGGCACAGTTGTAGAACAGTGGGGTGGTCGACGTGGGCAGCTAGACTCAGGGGCCCAGGAGGGTATGGAGAAGAATGGAGCCACAAAGGAGTCAGCAGTAAAGAATCTGCCTGCATTGCAGGAGACGCGGGTTCCACCTCTAGGTCCCAAAGACCCCCTGGAGGGAGAAACGGCAACCCACTCCAGCATTCTCACAGGTAAGAGCCGGTGGACAAAGGAGCCTGGTGGGCTACAGACCATGGACGGGGTCACGGAGTCAGATACGACTGAAGCAACCGAGTATGCTCAAAAGTAGAGTCAGGTCACATTCAGAAAGGCCTTGCACCACAAGCCAAGGAGTCTTCCCAGCGAATCATTACCTGCGTGAACCCTCCAGACCTGCGCAGGTACCTGGGTGTCCGACGCATGTCTGACGCACGGCTATGGTGCGTCTGACGCACGGCTATGGGATATGACTGGGAACCTCGGGGCCAAACAGAAGGGTTCAAACTGCACCCTCCCAAGAACAGAGCCAGAGCGCAGGTCTGCACCCTCGCACCCAGCGCGGCGCCTGACCCATACAAAGCCCTCCATAAATGTTTGCTGAACTGCGCGGCGCCACGGGTCACGCGAGAAAAATGGAATTAAGAGTCGGGTGACCTGGAGGGCTGGTTCAGGCCCATTATTGACTGGCTCCGGGACCCTGCACCAGAGATTTAACCTCTGGTTCTTGATTTCCACGCTGGTAAAACGAATCCGATAATGCCCTGACCTCCCTGGCTTAGCTGTTCTGTAGCTCACAGGCAGGAACCGGCTGAAGGCGCAGGAAGGCGCAGAGCGTGGGCCCAACGTGGGACCATGCGGGCTGCTGCCGCCGCCTGGGAACCATATACGGGAAGAGCTAGCTCAACCATCAGCAATTACCTGTGCCCCAAACCCACACCTGCGCTGCATTTCCGTTGAGACAGATGGTGCGATTTGGCCGCGCGCCAGTGCATAGCCCCGACCTGGAAGCTCTCGAACACGCTGCAGCCGGCTGGGCGCCGATGGGAGGGGCCCCTACGGGAGCGGCTGGGCGCTGGGCAAGCACTTGGAGAGGACTGGGACCAGCCAGACCATGGGATGCCCAAGGCACCCTTTCCCTTCCTGGAATAGCGCCCCTCTCCCACGGCCAAGGCAGCGGCAAAGCCAGCCATTCCCCAGTTCTCTGAAAGGTGAGCAGGGAGTGAAGCTCTCTGTTTCCCACAGGGGGAAACTGAGGCTTGGAAAGATTAGGGGACTTTAGGCTGGACACAGAGATGTTAATAAATGGAGCCAGATGGAAACCCAAGTCTCTCGAGCTCCAAGCCCAGCGTTGGCTGGCACTGCCCCAGTTCCTCAGACCACTTTGGCCAATATCTAGTGAGGACAGGAATTCTTCCTTCAACCAAGGCTAGCTTTGCCTCCTTCTAGCACAACTGCCTTGCCATTTCCTGTGCCATCTGGCTGACTCCTGAACCACCGAACCACCTCACATCCCCCCAGGTTTGTGGGGATCTGAGCTAAGCATAAATCGATATGTTCCCAGTAAACTACCCAACTATTCTTGTCCTGCCACTGGAAGTGACTGGGAGCTAACCCTACTACTATGGAATTTTAGACTCTGCTATTTGGAAAGAACATTTAAGGAAATCTCGTCTAAATGCCAAGCCTGGGTAGTATCACCACCACCAAGGGCTCAAAGGGCCTCAGCCTACATAGCTCCCAGAACCCTGAGCTCATCTCTGCCCAAGGCTGGTGATTAGAAAGTTCTTGCTTTTCTTCAGCTGAAACCCACCAGTCTCCCTAAGAATCCAGCTGAGCCTCCTGAGGCCACAGGTTACAAAACAAATCTCCCTTTCTTTTTCAGCCTCCATTAGAAGCCCGCCTTGTCTCTTCCTGATTCAGGGGCCCCAGTTCCTTCAACCATTCCTCAAAAGGCATGGTTGTGAGTTTCTTTCTCAGGCTCCAGACATACACCTGTCTGGTCCTGTCCTTCAGAGCGCAGCACAAACGTGTGTTNAGTCCAGCAGGGAAGGAGTCAGGGAGCCACATCGAAACTGCAGACTATGCAGCCTTGTGCATCACAAAGGCCAATGCAAAGGGCATTAAGCATAGGGAAAGGGATCATGTGTTGATGGGGAAGAATCAGGATGAATCAAAGAGGACTGAGGGGAGGAGGTCACACTTGAGCCAGGCTGAACTCACCAGTGGGTTTAGACAAGCCATGTTCATGGCTAGAAAGGAGAACTGAGGCCCGGGCACAGTTGTAGAACAGTGGGGTGGTCGACGTGGGCAGCTAGACTCAGGGGCCCAGGAGGGTATGGAGAAGAATGGAGCCACAAAGGAGTCAGCAGTAAAGAATCTGCCTGCATTGCAGGAGACGCGGGTTCCACCTCTAGGTCCCAAAGACCCCCTGGAGGGAGAAACGGCAACCCACTCCAGCATTCTCACAGGTAAGAGCAGGTGGACAAAGGAGCCTGGTGGGCTACAGACCATGGACGGGGTCACGGAGTCAGATACGACTGAAGCAACCGAGTATGCTCAAAAGTAGAGTCAGGTCACATTCAGAAAGGCCTTGCACCACAAGCCAAGGAGTCTTCCCAGCGAATCATTACCTGCGTGAACCCTCCAGACCTGCGCAGGTACCTGGGTGTCCGACGCATGTCTGACGCACGGCTATGGTGCGTCTGACGCACGGCTATGGGATATGACTGGGAACCTCGGGGCCAAACAGAAGGGTTCAAACTGCACCCTCCCAAGAACAGAGCCAGAGCGCAGGTCTGCACCCTCGCACCCAGCGCGGCGCCTGACCCATACAAAGCCCTCCATAAATGTTTGCTGAACTGCGCGGCGCCACGGGTCACGCGAGAAAAATGGAATTAAGAGTCGGGTGACCTGGAGGGCTGGTTCAGGCCCATTATTGACTGGCTCCGGGACCCTGCACCAGAGATTTAACCTCTGGTTCTTGATTTCCACGCTGGTAAAACGAATCCGATAATGCCCTGACCTCCCTGGCTTAGCTGTTCTGTAGCTCACAGGCAGGAACCGGCTGAAGGCGCAGGAAGGCGCAGAGCGTGGGCCCAACGTGGGACCATGCGGGCTGCTGCCGCCGCCTGGGAACCATATACGGGAAGAGCTAGCTCAACCATCAGCAATTACCTGTGCCCCAAACCCACACCTGCGCTGCATTTCCGTTGAGACAGATGGTGCGATTTGGCCGCGCGCCAGTGCATAGCCCCGACCTGGAAGCTCTCGAACACGCTGCAGCCGGCTGGGCGCCGATGGGAGGGGCCCCTACGGGAGCGGCTGGGCGCTGGGCAAGCACTTGGAGAGGACTGGGACCAGCCAGACCATGGGATGCCCAAGGCACCCTTTCCCTTCCTGGAATAGCGCCCCTCTCCCACGGCCAAGGCAGTGGCAAAGCCAGCCATTCCCCAGTTCTCTGAAAGGTGAGCAGGGAGTGAAGCTCTCTGTTTCCCACAGGGGGAAACTGAGGCTTGGAAAGATTAGGGGACTTTAGGCTGGACACAGAGATGTTAATAAATGGAGCCAGATGGAAACCCAAGTCTCTCGAGCTCCAAGCCCAGCGTTGGCTGGCACTGCCCCAGTTCCTCAGACCACTTTGGCCAATATCTAGTGAGGACAGGAATTCTTCCTTCAACCAAGGCTAGCTTTGCCTCCTTCTAGCACAACTGCCTTGCCATTTCCTGTGCCATCTGGCTGACTCCTGAACCACCGAACCACCTCACATCCCCCCAGGTTTGTGGGGATCTGAGCTAAGCATAAATCGATATGTTCCCAGTAAACTACCCAACTATTCTTGTCCTGCCACTGGAAGTGACTGGGAGCTAACCCTACTACTATGGAATTTTAGACTCTGCTATTTGGAAAGAACATTTAAGGAAATCTCGTCTAAATGCCAAGCCTGGGTAGTATCACCACCACCAAGGGCTCAAAGGGCCTCAGCCTACATAGCTCCCAGAACCCTGAGCTCATCTCTGCCCAAGGCTGGTGATTAGAAAGTTCTTGCTTTTCTTCAGCTGAAACCCACCAGTCTCCCTAAGAATCCAGCTGAGCCTCCTGAGGCCACAGGTTACAAAACAAATCTCCCTTTCTTTTTCAGCCTCCATTAGAAGCCCGCCTTGTCTCTTCCTGATTCAGGGGCCCCAGTTCCTTCAACCATTCCTCAAAAGGCATGGTTGTGAGTTTCTTTCTCAGGCTCCAGACATACACCTGTCTGGTCCTGTCCTTCAGAGCGCAGCACAAACGTGTGTTCTCATCACATGTCAGACACCATGTTGAAAGGGCTATCAGTGTCTTTCCTACGGCATCTCACTCTCTCCGTCAGTCATCTCACTAACTCCTGAGCACGACCCCATCATTATCCCCGTTTTTGCAGACAAGGAAACTGGGAAGGAAGAACTTGCAGGCACAGACAACTGGCAGAGCAGTCTCTGCTGCTGTCTGTCGTCCTTGCAGCTCCAGCAAACGAGAGCACTGGATCTGGGGTGGGGACTTCTGGCTTCGCATCTCACTCTCCCGCTTAGGACTGTGTGCCCCGGGCGAGCCATGCATATGATTCTCCTGGTCTGTAAAATGGGGGTCATTATAGTGCCTACCCGCTAGGCTGTTTGGAGATTAAAACAGATTTCCAGATGTGTTCCTAGGCCTGATACTCCCCACTACTCCCCCAACCCAGGAGTCCTATGTGGGGACTCACAGGGACCACAGCAAATGAGGGAACCCACATCCTATCTGGGGGTGCCGCGGCCACTCTCCAGAAGGGAGCCAGGTTCAAATCTCCAGGTCCCCCACCCAGCCTGGAGTCACTCTCTAAAATGATTTGTCAAGTGACAAGCAAAAATATATTACCAATTTAAGAGTGTGATTTGCCTGCAACTTTTTAATCCTCAGGCTGTTGTTGAATAGATTAAAGTGTCTGCTTTGATCCATGCATTTAGATGGAAACATAAATATAGCCATCACTTATTCTCTCAGCCGCCAGGATGGGTGTCACGGTGCATCACGCCAGCTTCCGACCCAACCAGGGTAATGTATGAGAATGACCTTTTTGCCATTCAAATCCCTCTTGACTTTTCTGCTCTGACCGAACTGAGCTGGCCGCTGCTGACTACTGTGACCACTGCTCAGCTGGGAAAGGGCGGAGCAGCAGCTACCCAGATGCCCCGATGCCCAGAACTTCCCCCAGCTCGGCAAGAATAAATCTCCGGAGAAATAGATTTTGAAGAGGAATTTGGTACATAGATCTTCTGTCAGCGGAGCAGACTCTGGCTCAGCCGTTTTTCAGGCTCACTGCTTATCCAGAAATACATCTATTTTTATGTGGATCTCTAGTGAGATTTCCTCTTCCCTCCTAGGGTGGGAGGGGGTGCAGGCAACCCAACAGGTCCCGGAATGTGGGGGCGGGGCATGCGGTGGCCTCAGGGGGCAGGCCAGGCCCAGGATCTGTCTGGGGAACGCTGGGGCACAGGCGGAGGGAAGCAGTGCTGAACCCTGGGCCTCCAGGCCTTCCTCCAGCCATCCGCAGGCATCCTGCCCCAGCCCTTCTTGGAACGTGGGCCGGCCTCATCATCGTGCCAGCCCCTCTGCACCTCTTATGCCCATGTCCCTGACCCCCGATCCTGAAGTCCACTGAGATGTGAGCTGTGGACAGTTCCCAGGCCCAGAGGTCCGCACAGACTCGCACAGACACGCACACATCGAGGGCCCGCATCCAGTGCCTGCAAAGACTGCGCCCGTCCTTCGCTGCCGGTTTATTCCGGGCCTGCCTGTTGGCATCCAGCCACCTCAAACAGTGGGAGCCGGCTCTGAGCAGCCCCGCGGACCAGCGGGTGACATAGCTGGCGGGGGCTCTGAGCAGTGTGCTGTGGCAGGCAATTAGGCCTCAAACAATGGCTCTGGAAATGTCAGAAGTAGCGGGGAGGCCGGGATTCACACAGGCATTTGGCAGAAGGAGGGCCCAAGGGGTTGACATTGGGCTGATGGAGACAAGAGGAAGTGGGGAAACAAGGGTGCTCTCCATCTCCCAAAGGACCCTTTGGCCTCCTTTCCCCAGACCCCTGGAATCAGATTAACTCCTTTCACTCCAGGAGCTTTTGTGCTACGGAGAACCAACCCTCACACACACCAGATACTCAGGGGAGAGAAGATGGTTCCAAAATAAGAAGGACCCCAGGATGGCTACCTCTGCTCCCCTACTTGGCCTGTCCTCTGTCCCCCAAATTCCGTTCTAAGAAGCCCACAGCCCATGCCCAGCCAGGCCTACCCAAGGCCCTGGTTCTGGACTCCAGCCCCTGCCACTTTGGGGAACTTGTTCCTGAATCATGCCCCTCCCTCTCCGCCACCAGTGCCAGTTATTTCCTCTGCTCTGCTTTTCTGGCCTTGCCCCCTCCCTCCGGGGAAGGCAATGGCACCCCACCCCAGTACTCTTGCCTGGAAAATCCAATGGACGGAGTAGCCTGGTAAGGCCCTGGTTCTGGACTCCAGCCCCTGCCACTTTGGGGAACTTGTTCCTGAATCATGCCCCTCCCTCTCCGCCACCAGTGCCAGTTATTTCCTCTGCTCTGCTTTTCTGGCCTTGCCCCCTCCCTCCGGGGAAGGCAATGGCACCCCACCCCAGTACTCTTGCCTGGAAAATCCAATGGACGGAGTAGCCTGGTGGGCTGCAGTCCATGGGGTCGCTAACAGTCGGACAGACTGAGCGACTTCACTTTCACTTTTCTCTTTCATGCATTGGAGAAGGAAATGGCACCCTACTCCAGTGTTCTTGCCTGGAGAATCCCAGGGATGGGGGAGCCTGGTGGGCTGCCGTCTATGGGGTCACACAGAGTCGGACGCAACTGAAGCGACTTAGCAGCAGCAGCCCCCTCCCTCCATGCTGACATACAGTGCCTGTGGACCCCACTGAGCCTGGTGGGTGTCCCCACTCTCTCCCTCCACACCACCGAGTCTCTCCTCCTGGTCTCACTGAGAAATACCTGTCCCCCGTAGAGAACAGATTTTGGTTGCACAGCAGGAGAGGAGGCAGGGAAGGGATGGATTGGGAGTTTGGGGTTAGCAGATGCAGACTATTACACACAAGATGGATAAACAAGGTTCTACTGTACAGCACAGGGAACTATATTCAATATCCTGTGATAATGTGAAAAAGAATGTGTGTATATGTGTGTGTGTATAACTGAATCACTTTGCTGTACAGCAGAAATTAACACAGTATAGTAGTGGAAATAAACTGTACTTAAACTAATTTTTTTGAAAAAGAAACACCTGTCCCCATCACCGACTGCCCAGCCTTCATCCCACTCTCCTGCCCACCCTCTGCCCTTTCTAACCCTGAGCACCAGTGCCGCCTGGCCCCACAGAGGGGCCCTTTCCTAGCTCGTCTCCCTCTCCAGCCGCCCAGCTGTGCCTGCTCTTTCACTCTCTTCAGCTCTTCTTCCTCCCCCCACCTCTTATCTGGTCATCCCCCAGTGTTCTAGTCCAGTCTCCTCTCTATCCTGTCTCCCTTACACATGACAATCTACCTCTACACCCCCTCCCCAAGCCTTCAACCAGTGCTTTCATGGGAGTAATTCACAAATGAGTATCACCTGGTCTAACATTTCTGATGCGTGTTCCCTTCTGCTCATAGGGCCTTCCAAGTGGGCAGGCTCTGTCATCCCTGAGTCACCTGCTGGGAACAAATGTGTCATCTGCCCTCCATAACCAGGGCCTCTCCTAGAGTGACCAACGAGCGCCATTTTGCTCCTGTTTCCCAGGCTGGCGGCTCGGTCGCTCAGTCGTGTCTGAATCTTCACAGCCTCGTGGACTGTAGCCCGCCAGGCTCCTCTGCTCATGGAATTTTCCAAGCAAGACTACTGGAGTGGGTTGCCATTTCCTACTCCAAGGGATCTCCAAGGATAACTCCTCTTCTCCCCTTCACTCCCTCCCACCCATCCACACACATGCAACCAATCACCAAGCAGCCTCTAGGTTCCTTTGAAATGATATGTCCCCTCCCTGCCTTTCCATTCTCATTCCACCCAGGTTCCAGCCCTTATTTACATTCACCAGGCCTGATGCAGGAACTTCCATTCACCAGGCCAGTGCAGGAACCACCTAATCTGCCTTGCCCCTTGGGATAGGTAGAATAACCCCCTACCCAAAAATGCCAATTCCCTAATCCATGGAACTTGGATGGTACACTACATGGCAAAAGGACATTGCAGATGTCTAAAATTAAGGTTGCTGCTGCTGCTGCTAAGTCACTTCAGTCGTGTCCGACTCTGTGTGACCTCATAGATGGCAGCCCACCAGGCTCCCCCATCCCTGGGATTCTCCAGGCAAGAATACTGGAGTGGGTTGCCATTTCCTTCTCCAATACACGAAAGAGAAAAGTGAAAGTGAAGTCGCTCAGTCTGTCCGACTGTTAGCGACCCCATGGACTGCAGCCCACCAGGCTACTCCGTCCATATGAACCTTAAAATAGAAATTATCCTGGATTATCTGGGTAGGCCCCCATCTAGTCATATGATCCCTTAAAAGCAGGAAACTTTACTCAGCTGAGGTCAGAGAGATGCAACAAAAGAGAAAGCGGGAAAATGGTTGAAGAGACACAGCAGAAGGGAAAGTCACTGAGCTTCCAGGAACAGGATTTGAGACACTGTTGCTGACTCTGAGATATAGGGGCCCATGTGCAAGAACTGGGGAGGGGCTCCCAGGACCTAAGAGTGGCCCCAACTTACATACAGCAAGGGGATGGAAGTAGGGAGGCTCATTCCTACAGCCACAAGGAACAGGATTCTGCCTACCACCTGAATGAAGCTAAAAGTGAATTCTTCCTAGAGCCTCCTCGTAGGAGCCCAACCAGCCAACACCTTGACTTCTTGTATAACCCAGAGCAGAGAAATCAGTCAAGCCAACCTAGACTTCTGACACATAGAAAACCGTGACATAGTATGTCTGTGTTATTTTAAGCTGCTGATTTTGTTACAGTAGCAATGTAAAACTTATGCACCCCACCATTATCCATTTAGCAAGCCACTGCTATGAGATCACACTACTATGAGATCCTCACACTGGAGTACCTTTCAGGATTCCCAACCAGATATCACATATGTCCCAATGAGATGTTCAAGAGTCAGCCTTCAACTATACACTAGCCACATTCACATCTTCCAAAACTGCCTCAAGCATTCCTACCTCCAGGCCTTTGCTCACACTATGCCCTAGTGAGGAATTCCTTCTCCTGTCTTCTCCCCTCTGTTATCCAAATCTGAGTCTCCCTCCTCCATGAAGCCTCTGAAACCTCCCCCCTGAGAAGCCTTGCTCCCGTGAGGCTCCTCTCTCTGCCTCACCCACTGGGCACTGAGTACACACTACCTTGTGTTGGTGTCTGTCCCTCCTCAACACCCTTCCCAACCTGATGGCAAAATGACACCTGGCCTTTCTCTTAGACCCCCACGGTGCCTGGCACAGTTCTGAGTATAGAGTAGAGGTCAACAGAAACTTGCTGAGTAACAAATAAAATGGAAATGTTCCAGCCACTGTCCTAGTGAGCACTTAGATCCCAGGTGGAAGGACACGAGGGACTGTCCAGCCTGGACCTAACTGCCAGGGAGCAAGAGAAAGGGGCAGAGCCCTCAGGCCAGGAGGCGCCTCTGCCTGTGGTAAAGTGGTAGAAAGGCAAGAACAATTCCAAACTGCATAGAGCCAGGCAGAAATGATCCTGTGTCAGGAGCAGGTGAGCCAAAAAGAGGTCCCCAGGTCAGACCGGGGAGGTCTAGGGTCAAGGGAGGAGAGCAGGAGGGAATACCCAATCCAAGCTCAGTCAGGACCTGCAAACTAGCCATCACCTACCTCCCTGGCAGTGCAAGGGGACAGTGTGGGCTGTCACCAAGGGCCAGTCAGACACCCACGGAGACCATCAAAAGGCTGAGGAGGGAGGGAAAAGAGAAAAGAAGAAATTAAGAAGGAGGGAAAGAGGGGGCTGGACAGAGGAGGGCTGGAAAGGGAAGCGGGAGAGAAGACAGGGAAAGGATGTGAGGAGGAGAGAGAAGAGAAGTGGGAGGAGAGACCTGGCCTCCTCCCTCCATGGCCACTGTGGAAACACCACCATCCCTAGAAAACCCCTAGCCCATGGGGTTAAGGTGAGGTGAGGAGAGGGCAACATCCCACCCCCTTGGCCACCACAACTAAGAAATTATGTAGATTAATTAATCAAAAGCTAATGAGAAATGTGTTTTCTCTCCCAGCCTAGCCCCACATCATATTCTTATTAGCTGAGGTTATTACAATAGTAATCATGCATGCTCCAGGCGCAAATTGGGTTTTTTGCTCCACTGCCACCAATTTAGAAAACCATTAATGGCAAGATAAAGCCCCCATGGCTCACACCAGGCCGAGCTCAAGGAACTGGCTGCCGGCTCCTGCTCCCACTGCCACATACCCACTGTCCAGAGAGGGTACCCCCCCCCACCCAGGGCAGAACCCAGGAATCAGAAGATCTGACCAGCAGACGGAACCAAATATTGGTGGGCTGGGAGGGGTTCTGGGCTTGGAATGAGAAGACCTTGGACTTTACACACACACCCTCCAGTACAATCACTAGGGCAGGGACAGTCCTCATGAAACAAAGCATAAATGTGTATTTGCCTCTGGGGTCCAGGTCATCCGAGGTCATCACCATTAACAACCTGTTCTCTAGAAAGGGTTGACCACATTTGTGATTCTGAAACACAGGTTCAGTTCAGTTCAGTCACTCAGTCGTGTCCAACTCTTTGCGAACCCATGAATCGCAGCACGCCAGGCCTCCCTGTTCATCACCACCTCTCGGAGTTCACTCAGACTCACATCCATTGAGTCTGTGATGCCATCCAGCCATCTCATCCTTGGTCGTCCCCTTCTCCTCCTGCCCCCAATCCCTCCCAGCATCAGAGTCTTCTCCAATGACTCAACTCTTCGCATAAGGTGGCCAAAGTACTGGAGTTTCAGCTTCAGCATCATTCCTTCCAAAGAAATCCCAGGGCTGATCTCCTTCAGAATGGACTGGTTGGATCTCCTTGCAGTCCAAGGCACTCTCAAGAGTCTTCTCCAACACCACATGGTTAGGTGGTCTGGTATTTCCATCTCTTTCAGAATTTTCCACAGTTTATTGTGATCCACACAGTCAAAGGCTTTGGCATAGTCAATAAAGCAGAAATAGAAGTTTTTCTGGAACTCTCTTGTTTTTTCCATGATCCAGCGGATGTTGGCAATTTGATCTCTGGTTCCTCTGCCTGGTATGGACTTTTACTGAAGTTTCCACTAGTAAAGACAAGGGTAATGCCTAGCCTGGCTATTTTGTATCACTTACGATTTAAATGTTTGAACCTGTTGTCTGTAGAAGTCCCCTCAAATAATAAGCTACCTTAAAACAAATCTGACTTTGAAGTCTCTATCTACTTCTCATTATCTGTTCAGCTTTGAGCAGAACTCTTTGCCTCTCTGATCCCCAGTTTCTTCATCTGTAAAATACACCTTCAAAGACATTCTTGCATCTTTTGGTGAACTTTGTTGAGCACTTACTAAGTGTCAGGCATAATGTGATGTGCTGTTGATGAAGGGAGTCTCCCAAAGAATGCTGGAGACAAAAGAAACACCCAACATGTGTGATTCAAAGGAGAACAGAACACATGTCACAAGAGAGGTATGAACCAAGTACTGTGAGCATTGAGAGCAAGAAGGTACTCCTTCCAACTAGGAGGGAGGCCAGATGTGTTGAAGAAGATGTCTGCTCTCGTTTGGAAGGACAGATGGAATGCAGAGGTGAAAAGATAGGGCATTTCTTGCAGAGGAGATGGCCCAAGTAGAAGTCTGGAGACAAAAACACTAAGAGTGAAAATGATACAAGAGACCAGTTGGATTTAATTGGTAACTATAGGGCATTACATCCCCAAACAACAGAATACGCATTCTTTTCAAGTGCACATAGAATGTTCTCTGGGATAGGTCACATACTAGGACACAAAACAAGCCTCAACAAATTTAAAGTGACAAAAAGAAATTATATCAAGCATTTTTCTGACCACAAGAGTATGAAACTAGAAATCAGCTACTGAAAGAAAAAAGAGAACAGAACAAACACATGGAAACTAAACAACATGCTACTAAAAAACCAAAAGGTCCATGATGAAATCAAAGAGGAAATCAGAAAATACCTTGAGACAAATGAAAACGGAAACACAACTTTCTAAAAGCTATGGGATGCAACAAAATCAGTTCCAAGTGATACAGTCCTTCCTCAAGAAACAAACAAAATAAAATCTAAAATAAACAACCTATCCTGCTAAAGGGAGCTTCCCAGTGGCACCAGTGGTAAAGAACCCACCTGCCAAAGAAGGAGCCATGAGAAAAGTGGGTTCAACCCCTGGATTAGGAAGACCCCTGGAGGAGGCCATGGCAACCCACTCCAGCATTCCTGCCTAGGGACTTCCATGGACAGAGGAGCCTGGCAGGCTACAGTCCCTAGCATCATAGAGAGTCAGACATGCTAAGCAACTTAGCATGCACACATGTATATTACCTAAAAGAATTAGAATAGGAACACACAAAACCCAAAGTCAACAGAAGGAAGGAAATAATGAAGATCAGGGAGAAGTAAATAAAACAGAGGTCAAAAATAGAAAAAAAAAGTCAATGGAACTACAAGCTAGTTTTTTGAAAATTAAACAAAATTGACAAAACTTTAGCCAGAGTCACTAAGAAAAAAAGACAGAATGCAAATAAAATGAAAAATGAAAGAGAAGAAATAACAACTGATACCACAGAGAGACAAAAATCATGAGAATACTATGAATAGCTATATGCCAACAAATTGGACAACCTAGAGGAAATGGACAAATTTCTAGAAATATACAGATTGCCAAGACTAAGTCAAGAAGAAACAGACAGTTTGAAAAAAAGACAGAATGCAAATAAAATGAAAAATGAAAGAGAAGAAATAACAACTGATACCACAGAGAGACAAAAATCATGAGAATACTATGAATAGCTATATGCCAACAAATTGGACAACCTAGAGGAAATGGACAAATTTCTAGAAATATACAGATTGCCAAGACTAAGTCAAGAAGAAACAGACAGTTTGAACAGACCAATCACTAGAAGTGAAGTCAAATTTATAACAAAAAAATCTCCCAGCAAACAAAAGTCCAGGACCAGGTGTTTTCACAGGGGAATTCCACCAAACATGTAAAGAAAAACTAATACCTATCCTTCTCAGACTATTCCAAAAAATTGAAGAGGAGGGAACACTCCCAAATTCATTCTACAAGTCCACCATTATACTGATACCAAAACAAGACAAAGACACTACAAAAAATTTATAGGCCAATATCTTTGATGAATATAAATTATTAGCAAACTGAATCAAACAATGCATAAAAAGGATTATATACCATGATCAAGCTGGATTTATTCCAGGGTTACACGGATAGTTCAACATTCACAATCAATCAATGTAATGCACCACATTAACAAAAAGAAAGACAAACATCACATGATTATCTCATTAGATCCAGAAAAAGTATTTGATAACATCCATTCAGGGTAAAAATTCTCATCAAAGTGGGTATAGCGGGAACATATCAGAACATAACAAAGGCCATTTATGACAAACCCACAGCCAACATAGTACTCAATGCCAAAAAGCTCAAGCCTTCCTGCTAAATTTAGGAATGAGATAAGAGTGGCCACTCTCACTGCTTCTATCGAACATAGTATTGGAACTCCTATCTACAGCAATCAGACAAGAAAAAGAACGAAAAGGTATCCAAGTTGGAAGGAAAAAGGTTAAACTGTCACTATTTGTAGATGACATGATAGACACAGACAATCCTAAAGTCTCCACACAAAAACTATTAGGACTAATAAATGAATTCAGCAAGGTAGCAAAATGAATATACAGAAATCTGCTGTGTTTCTTTATACTAGTAAAGAAATATCAGAAAGAGAAAGTGAAAAAAATCCCATTTTAACATCAAGAAGAATAAAATACCTAGGAATATATTTAACCAAGGAGGTTAAAGACCTATACTTTGAAAACTATAAAACATTAGTGAAGAAAACTGAAGATGATTCAAAGAAACTGAAAAATATCCTGTGCTCATGGATTGGAAGAATATTGTTAAAATGGCCATACTACTCAAAGCAATCAATAGATTTAATGCAGTCCCTATCGAGATATCCATGACATTTTTCATAGACCTAGAACAAATAATCCTAAAATGTATATGGAATCACAAAAGACCCAGAATTGCCAAAGCAATCCTGATAAAAGAAGAACAAAGTTGGAGGTATAACCCTACCTACCAGACTTCAGACTATGCTGCAAAGCTACAGTAATCAAAACATCATGGTATTGGCACAAAAACAGACACATAAATCAATAGAACAGAATAGACAGCCCAGAAATAATCCTACACACCACAGCTATGCTCTATTAATCTAGGACAAAGGAGGTAAGAATATATAATAAAGAAAAGACAGTCTCTTCAACAACTGGTGCTGAGAAAAACCTGGCAGCCACATGTAAAACAATGAAATTAAAACATTTCTGGGGGGAAAAAAAATTTCCTCACACCATATACAAAAATAAACTCAAATGGTTTAAAAACCTAAATATATGCCCTAAAACTACAAAACTCCTAGAGAACAAGATAGGCACAATATTCTTTGATATAAATTGTAGTAATATTTTCTTGGCTCAGTCTCCTCAGGCAAAAGAATAAAAGTATGGGACCTAATTGCATTTAAAAGCTTTTGCACAGCAAAGGAAACCATCAACGAAGCAAAAAGACAATCTATGGAATGGGAGAAAATAACTTCAGATGAAGAGACCAAAAAGGAGTTAATATCCAAAATATACAAACAGTTCATACAACTCAATATCTTAAAATAAAAGATAAATTTAAAAGGACCCAATTTTTAAAATGGGCAGAAGACCTGAATAGACATTTTCCCAAAGAAGACATATGGATGTCTAACAAGCACATGAAAAGATGCTCAACATCACTAATCATTGCTGCTGCTATAAGTCACTTCAGTCGTGTCCGACTCTGTGTGACCCCATAGACGGCAGCCCACCAGGCTCCCCCATCCCTGGGACTCTCCAGGCAAGAATACTGGAGTGGGTTGCCATTTCCTTCTCCAATAGAGAAAAACAAATCAAAATCACAATGAGGCATCACCTCACACCTGTAAGAATGGCTATCATCAAAAAGTCTACCAATAACAAATGTTGGAGAGGATGCGGAAAAAAGGAACTCTCTTACACTGTTGTTGGGAATGTAAGTTGGTACAGTCACTATGGAGGTTCCTTAAAAAACTAAAAATAGAGCTACTATATGATCCAGCAATGCCACTCCTGGGTATATACCCAGAAAAAAATAAAACCACTAATTCAAAAAGATATATGTACCTCAATAGTCACAACAGCACTATTTCTATAGCCAAGACATGGAAGCAACACAAGTTCCCATCAACAGACAACTAGATTAAGAAGATGTGGTATGCATATACAATACAGACTGCAAGCCATAAAAAAGAATGAAACACTGCCACGTGCAGCGACATGGATGAACCTACAGAATATTATGCTTAGTGAAATGAGTCAGACAGAGACAGACGAATACTGCACGTTATCACTTATGTGTGAATCTAAAAAACAGTACAAATGAATACACATGCAAAACAGAAACAGCCTCACAGATACAGAAAACAAACATGATTACCAGAGGGAAGAGGGGAGGGGAGAGGGACAAATCAGGGGTATGGGATTAACATATTCAAACTCCTATATATAAAATAGATGAGCAAGAAGAATATACTGTATAACACAGGGAATTATACCCATTATCTTTTAATACCCTATGCTGCTGCTGCTGCTGCTGCTAAGTCACTTCAGTCGTGTCCGACTCCTAGTGACCCCACAGACGGCAGCCCACTAGGCTCCCCCGTCCCTGGGATTCTCCAGGCAAGAACACTGGAGTGGGGTGCCATTTCCTTCTCCAGTACATGAAAGTGAAAACCGAAGGTGAAGTCGCTCAGTCGTGTCCGACTCCTAGCAACCCCATGGACTGCAGCCCACCAGGCTCCTCCGTCCATGGGGTTTAACACCCTATAAGGAAGTATAATTTGCAAAAATACTGAATCATTAGGCTGTACACCTGAAACTAACACACCATTGTAAATCAACTGTAATTCAAGTATTAAAAACACTGAAAGTGAGTAGGCTCCCTCCCCTGAATCTGGAGAAGATCACTGTTGGAAGGGTCTTCCCTCTGGACCTTCCTCTTCTTCTTCTACCATAGCTCTACCCTCTCCACTGTGCATTCACGGGTGACACTGGCTGGACACAGCCAAGGGTGGCATGGGAGGGGGGTTACATCAGGACTAGTTCCTGGAAAATCTATGACACCCTCAGCAGGAGCACCCTCAAACTACACACACACACACACACACACACGCACGCACACCTCCCTTTATCTGCCTCTCCCGCTTGGCCAAGGTTCAGTTCTGCTCATCAGTATCAATCAGCTCAGCTCTCCCCCATGCCCCCCTGCCAGGACCGGGACACAGCTGATCACCAAGGCTTCTTTTCCCTCCCACAGGGACAGCACAGCTGGAGTGGCTCCAGGGCTTAGCTGAGGTGGATAACAGGGAGGGAACAGAGGAGTATGGGACTAAACACTTTGAATCATAGGCTCAATGACCTGAAGGCCTTTCTAGCTCTTGGGCTTCCCTGGTGGCTCAAATGGTAAATAATCTGCAAGAGACCTGGGTTCGATCCCTAGGTTGAGAAGTTCCTCTGGAGAAGGAAATGGCAACCCACTACAGTATTCTTTCTTGGAGAATTCCTGGTCATAGGAATCTGACGGGCTGCAATCCACGGGGTCACAAAGAGTTGGACACAGCTGAGCGGCTAACACTTTCACTTCCACTAGCTCTTGGTTGGACTGAACCTCTGTAATAACAAGAACTCTTAACAAGAAAGCACTTCATGATACAAAGCCCCTTCCCACTCTCATCACTTTAGTCTCCAGACAACCTGGGAGACAGACTTTTTTTTTTCCCCCATGTCTTTCTTCTTTGGCCTGCTCTAACATTCACAAGGGAAGGGACCATGTCAGCTTTGTCATTCCTATATAAGCCCACTGCTGCCTACAGCACCCATCCTAGAGCTGGCATTCAATAAATGTTGCTGCCTGGATGGCTGGATGGATAGATGATGGATGGGACAATAATGGGTGATGGTGGATGAATGGATAATTATCCCATTTACAGTTTAAAAAACAGAGGCCTTAAAGAGAGAAAGTAACTTACTGAAGACCTATTAGACAGCTACCAGCAGACCAGCACGAAGCCCCAGTTCACCAGCTCCCCATCTGGCACACTTCCCAACACCCAAAACTGTCTCTCTCATTTGATTTCTTGAATGTGCTTAGCCAAGAAATGCCATCCTTCTGAAGCTCTTATTCTAATCCTCTGGCAATTTTTCAGAAACCAAGCTACTGCCAACTGGGCTCCCACAATAGCAGCAGGGTCCCCAAAGCCCAGTGACCATGGATTAGAGAGAAGGAAGCCCTCTGACCATCGTTATGAACACACCTGACTGCTGACTATAGAGGAAAGATAGACAGCGGCATCTGGAACATGAGGCCCCACGGAAGAACCAAGAACCGAGTACAGACGGTGCAGGGTGGACAGAGCACGGCTTGCAGTCACATAGATTTGACTCAAAATCCCGGCTCCTTCCCTCCACAAGTGTCTCCCCTCCATCTCACTGAATCTGGTTCCTAACCTCTCCAAGTCCATCTCCCTGTCCACACCTATCGCACGTTTCTCTGAAGCGTGAATCAGTGAGGAGGTGAAGTCATGGGCTTGTCTCAGTTCTCTGGTTCCGTCTAGCCTCCTGGCCTCTTCACTCTGAACACTGTAGCCCAGGTGTTAACTTTCCAGGCCTTTCCCCGCCCCACTCTGGAGGCCTTCTCACCGCAGCCTCATGGCTCTGCCTGGGGTCTCACCCACCATCCCAAGGATGGCGCATTCTTCCTTGATCTGCTTCCATCTTCACCTCTGCCCCCACGGGCCACATCAGGGCCCTTTCTCCTTCAGCTCCTGTGTTTCTGCTGCAGCAGCCTGCTTGCCCTTTGCCCCCAAGGGCCACTCATTGGGCTTCAGAGAAAGCTTCTTCCCATGGTGAGTTCTGTCCCTCCCCAGGAGACCACTCAGATCCCCACAGAGACACTGGGCAGGGCCCCTGGCTCCCACTGTACCTGTTGTTCCCTCTGGTTTTCTAAGAACCCCAGATGTTTTTTGCCAAGACCAGAGTAGAGTCCTTTGCCTCGCGTCCAAGAGCCCCAAGAAGGCCCTCAATATACTTTTGGGCTTACAGCAACAGATACACATTTTGTAGGAATAGAAGTCCATAGCTGAAGGGTTCCCTGATCCCAGAAAGCTTGAGATTCATTGCCTGGAAAGCCCAAATTCTCTTCCATCTCATCCATGATAGCGCAGATTCCATTCTTTGTAACTCAGTGTGAATTTTGCCTTCCAAAGCCCACTTGACAAGATTCCTCCTACCTAGCCCAACATCTACATGAACTTTGGGGACATTACAGACTCTTGGTCCCTTCTCCATGGCCTTGGCCTCAGCACAAGCCACGGCCTCTACCAGGGGCTTAGTCCATGAACCACACCATACTTCCTACTATATCTCCCCCAAAACAGAGTCCTCTGGTGTGTTCTGTCCCTGGAGGGTCTCCTTGTTGAGGATGGGATTCTAAAACAGTGGATGCTGCATCAGTGCCACGACCATTAGAAGTTAAAGGGCCTTTGGTTACAGCAGGTGGGAATGGGGACTCTGGCACAAGTGGGGATCCCATGGAACCCTGGAGTAATATCTTAAAGAGATCCCAAGATCTGATCCAGCCAATCATTCAAAAATCCACTTCAAGTAGCACGTTCACTGTACCTGACACCAGAGATAGACACACGAGATATGGCTCACTGGGATGGTGTTAATGTGGCTCCCACTTTACAGAAAAGGCAGCTGACATCAGAGGGGTTGATGGCTTGTCTAAGGCCAAACAGTTGGTAAGTAAAGGAGAGCATCCAGGTAAGACCCCAGCACCCCGTCGTCTTAGGTTCAAGAGTCCACAGCACACACCCTCACCTGGAGGCCCCAACTGTGACCCTGCAGTCCAGCCTCTGCCACCCACTGTAGATATGGGGTGATGGGAGGTTGGCCTGGGAGTGGGCAGGCACTGGAGTTACCAGGTCTCCCTTTTGCCTGAGACTCACAGAGGGCTCCTGCAGAGGAGGGTGGGAGAGAAGCTGGAAAGACACAGCCTGTGCATGCAAATGAGGCAGCTGCATAATTAATCAACATCAAACAGTTTCATTAAGAGATGGAGCTTTGCGGCTGTTTGTCTTGAAAAAAAAAAACTGAAACAGCAGGAAGAGAAGGGAGGCTCAGAAGATAACGACGCTGCTTGGAGCTCCCAAAGGTCATCTTACCCCTCCTGGACAGGAGTGGTGTCCCTCAGCAGTCAACCTGCTAAGAACTGCACCACCCACCTGCACCCANTTGAAAAAAAAAAAAAAACTGAAACAGCAGGAAGAGAAGGGAGGCTCAGAAGATAACGATGCTGCTTGGAGCTCCCAAAGGTCATCTTACCCCTCCTGGACAGGAGTGGTGTCCCTCAGCAGTCAACCTGCTAAGAACTGCACCACCCACCTGCACCCAGACCTCTTGCCGGAGCTAAGGAAAGTGGGTATCACCAGACCAAGCTCAGGGACCCATCTTGGAATAGCAGATTCTCTGGAAACAGAGAGTCCCAGCTTCTGAGCAGTGGGTTCCCCGGGCAGGGAGCAGAGGCCCTCACACACCCTGGGACTCACTGTTCAAAGTCTCCAAATGATCGCAAAGCATTGTGTGGGACAGAGAGAAACCAAACTAGGGGACCTATTTATCCCGAAATCTCTAGCTGTCCCCTCACCCCACGCTCCAACCTCTTGGCAGGGCAATGAGAGCAGGGCAATGAGAACTCCTTGCCAAACCTTCCTGGAGCTAATGTCACAAGGCCGGAGTCTCCCTAGGCATCCAGCTGTGGCTAAGTGGTGCCCACTGGCTGAGTTCCCACAGGCCAGGAGGTCACCTCTCAGAAGAAATCCTACCAACTCTTCATGATCTGGCTCTGCTTCTCTTTCCAGCCACTTCCTCATCCCTATATTCACCCTGTTCCATCCATATCAAAGCACGTTCCCCCAGGAGCCATGCCCTCTCCTTCCATACTATTCTTTCTGCTGGAAAGGTCTAGCTCCTCACCCGACAAGTGAGTGAAGATCTGTCATGTCCGACTCTTTGTGACCCCGTGGACTGTAGCCCACCTGGCTCCTCTGTCCATGGGATTCTCCAGGCAAGAATACTGGAGCGGGTTGCCATTTCCTTCTCCAAGGGATCTTCCCGATCCAGGGATCGAACCCAGGTCTCCTGCATTGCAGGCAGATGCTTTAACCTCTGAGCCACCAGGGAAGCCCGACAAGGTCCAGTTCAAATACCCCTTCCTCTGTAGAGATTTCTCGGATTCCCATGCCCTTATACAAGGTCGGGTATCTTCCTGCTTGCTCTCTACATGATTTATGTTCTAATTATGTGTTAATTTGTCGGACTCTGGCCATGAAACCACAAGCTCCTTGAGGACAGGACCATATCGTTCCTCATCTTTGTATCACTAAGACTTGGGCTGCACTTCGTAAGTTGTCAAATGAATACATCTTTTGAACTGAAAAAGATCACAGATTCCTCACCCAGATGCCTGACTTTTGACAAATGTTTAACCAACCAGAATGAGAAGCTTATTCTCTTTCTGAATAGATCTCAAATCCCTAAGATTGGGAAAACGTGGAGGTGGGAGAAGAGACTGTCACTCACTTAGCAGGTTGTGTTTCCAGGATCATGAGTGACAGTTCCTAAGAGGTCACTGCCTTAGGCTGAGTACTGGACCATAAGAAAAGCCCAGTGTGCTGGGCCCTCGAGCTCTCTTCCCAACCCGAGCGCTGCTCTGGGTTGACACAGGGTGTCATCTGGGAATGTGGTGGGCGGAAGTGATTTCAGTGCCCCTGGACTCCCACAGCCACGAGGCCTCTCCCAGTAAGGAGTCTCTCCTCTCCTGCAGGCTGACCAGGAATCAGCTTTGTACACCCACCCAGGTCCTCTTACCTTCTCTTCTGCGTCCCCTTTCCTCCAAACTGCTGACTCTTTGTGACTTAAGTCTTCCTGAGATGGCCAAAACGGAGAGGATCCATTTTAAATTAACAAGGTTATTAGTAGTTAATTACCTGAGATATCATTGTAATTGAAAAGAAAAAGAGACGCAAGAGGCTCATAAACATTCCCAGGCGCCTGTTCTCTTCACTCTCACTGAGCGGAGCAGGCGGCGGGAGCAGGGAGCAGAGCCCCTACCCAATGCGGGCCCTGCCCACACCGCAGCCTTTCTTTCTTGCAGTATTTCCCCACGTGCTCCCGCCCATTTTCCAGGGGTATTTAGTGAAGGAACCAGACCTGGGCGGGGGGGTTGGGGGGCGGTAAGCTGCCTGCCCTACATGTACTTATTCTGTTGAGAAATGCTCAGCAGAAGCTTTACAGGTGCAGGGAGATTTATTTTATATTGAGGGTGTGGGAAGGAGGCACAAATCTGAGGACGCCGGTCAATATTTTTAACGATTTTTTAAAATAATGTATTTATTTTTGGCTGCACTGGGTCTCCATTGCTGGGCAGGCTTTTCCCTAGCTGCAGTGAGCGGGGACTCTCTCTGACTGCAGCACACGGGCTTCTCACTGCCACAGCTTCTCCTGTTGTGGAGCACGGGCTTAGTTGCTCCACAGCATGTGGGATCTCCCCGGGTCAGGAATCAAACCCATGTCCCCTGCATGGCAGGCAGACTCTACAGCTGAGCCACCGGGAAAGCCCCTTTTTACTGAATTTTTTATCTCAGATTGTCCTTAGTTATTCTATAATTAAGCATGGCTGGCATACATCAGCATTATTGATTTTTAGTCCTGAATTCACTGTCACCAGAGATATCACTGTGGTCAGGGATCATCTCCCTCCTCCCCACCTTCTCCTGTCCCTGTCAGGGCAAAAGGCTGCAGGGAGGAGTAGGACACAGAAGAAGGAGCCCATCCCTCAGATTGGCCAGCCAACCCCAGCTCCTGAGGACAGGATGCCCCACCCCAAAGCCTCTTAGCAGAGAGGCCTCTCCTGCAGAAGCTCCCAGAGGCCATCCTGTCCCTGACACCTCCAGGAAGGAGCAGAGACCCCCAGACTCCATCAATGTCTGCCTCACAACTGTCTCCCATTCTCACCAAATTGTTCCCTGTTTAGGGTAAACCAGCTGGAGGAGCTAACCTGAGAGAGCCCAAAACCCCTCTACCCCTGCAAAAAATCTCCCCCAGAGGCAAGCGGCAGGTGCAGATGCCCACACAATCCTGGGCCAGGGCCCTGACAGAGGCACGGCTGGGTCTCCCGCAAGGAGGATGGATGGGTGAGCTCCAGAGGGAAGGCAGCCACCCAACTGCTTCAAGCTTCTGCAGCCTTGAGATGCCTGCTACACACACCCCTGGCCACCCTCCCAGTCCTCCTTCCTCCCCACCTGCCCTGCAACCTCCCTGCCAGGCCCTGGCTCCCCTGGCCTAGGCTAAGCTCCCTCCCCTCTGAACCTGAGTCTCCTGAGCAGCATTTAGCGCCTCCAGCCCCCAGGAGCCAGAGTGGTCAGGAGATTCCCCACCTCCACTCAATCCTCTAGAGGCAACAGGAAAGAGCAAAGCAGGGAAGGGCAGAGCACATGGAAAGCCCACACACCACATACACATGCAGATATGAGTATCTGGAGTGTAATATCCATGCGAAGAAGTGCACCTTCCATTAGCAATTTTTAAACGGCATTTACTATGTGACAAGTAAGTAACATTATTGGTTGCAGTTTATGAACGAAGAAATTGGGGTTCCGAGACTCTAATGTGTCCAAGGTGAGAGAGAGAGAGATATAAACCGAGAGATATGAACCTAGCAGTCTGTCTCTAAACTGCCTGCTGCTGCTGCTGCTGCTAAGTCGCTTCAGTCATGTCCGACTCTGTGCGACCCCATAGATGGCAGCCCACCAGGCTTCCCCATCCCTGGGATTCTCCAGGCAAGAACACTGGAGTGGGTTGCCATTTCCTTCTCCAATGCATGGAAGTGAAAAGTGAAAGTGAAGTCGCTCAGTCGTGTCCAACTCTTAGCGACCCCATGGACTGCAGCCCACCAGGCTCCTCCGTCCATGGAATTTTCCAGGCAAGGGTACTGGAGTGGAGTGCCATTGCCTTCTCCTAAACGTCTCTAAATTGCCTAAACTGCCTCTATGGCATGTATGGTGTTGTGGGGAGGGGGGAAATGGTTAGGGAGCCAAGCTGTAATAAAACGTTCCTCTGTCCATTCCACGCAACAAGGCCACTGCCCAATATAGGACCTGAGTCCTTTCTCCTCTCTTCCCCCTGCCCCAGGCGGGAGCAAGGGGTCAGAGCCCTTGGTCAGGGGGAAACCAACCCACCAGCAGGTCCATCCATTCTCAGCTGCTGAGTTGTGTCCGACTCTTTGCCACCCCATGGACTGTAGCCCTCCAGGCTCCTCTGTCCATGGGATTTCCCAGGCAGGACTACTGGAGTGGGTTGCCATTTCTTCCTCCAGGGGATCTTCCCGACCCAGGGATCGAACCCGAGTCTCCTATGGCTCCTGCACTAGCAGGCGGGTTCTTTACCACTGACCACCTGGGAAGCCCAGCCCGCCAGCACAGAAACCCCAGTCACACCCTCAACCTCTGGCTCCCTGTCCTCTCTGCCCTTCCATCCGCGCTTCCAAGGGCAGAGGGACCCAGTCTGGCCCCCCGTTTCCCTACCTGCAGGGCTGTGCTCCCACTGAGTTTGCACACCTTGCAAGTGTCTCCCGAGTCAGGGAAGGTGGCCAGTGGGAGAGAGGCAGACGGGCCACTGATACAGGCAGCAAGGAAGGAGCAGCTACAGCGAGCAGAGGGGAGGAACGGGGAGGCCGCCACACCATCTGGAACCTGGACTGTGGGCAGGTTCCAGGAATGAGCCCAGAACCTCAGGCTGACCCCGGGACTGGCCTGCGGGTCTGCTGGTCTGCTGGGCCACGGCTGTCACATCTGGAACCTGAAAGGGCTTGGGAAACTGGAAGGGGTGGATCTGACACCTGCAGCTTGCCTGAGAGCATCGATGCTCCCAGGAGCCAGAGTTTCACCCCAAAGAAACTGTAGGCCCCATCCTTTCTTTCCTGGGAATGGAAACAACAAAATAAGGAGGGCACGAAGGAGCCTAGAGCCCACTGCCCCACCCTCCCCCACCCACCACGCATCTCTGGTCGGGAACTGCCTCCTCCCTGGTTCTCTGAGGCTCTGGACAGGCAGCAGTGGAGTTGGAGCCCACAGATCTGCCTTCAGATTGCTCCCTGCCTCTTACTGACTCTGAGAAAAATCACTGAACTTCTCCAGGTAACAGTTTCTCTAACATGGGAAACCACCCACCCTGTGGTTTATGGCAGCAGACAAAATGCTTAAGACACAGTTGGCACTCAGCAAATGTTAGTTTCCACCCCCTCTCCTTCCCACGCCTTCCCACTGGAGAAACTCTCTCCCCCTTGAGGGGCAGGGCCAGGCAGTGAAGGGGCTGCAGACCCTTCTCTCGGCACCATCCCTAGCTGGCACTGGCACTCTGGGAGCGAGAGTCTACCGGAAACCCTGCAGGAACAGTGGGATCTTGGGGCCCTGTGTCGGCATGTTCTTGGGAACATGCTGGAATATTTGGGGGGAACACTGCATCCTCCTGGGCACACGCTGAAATACTGTGAGGTGTCTGGGGTGGGACCAGCCTGGGCACAACTGGGAGCTTCCTGGCAGGTACTGGAGTGTTCCTGGGATCCCCACCACAAGTGCTGGGGGCCTTACGGGGTCTCCACTGGAGAGATACTAGGGCACAATGAGGACACAAAGGGGCCACTGGAGACACTGAACAGTTACTGGGAAACTCTCTGGGGTGTCACTGGGAGCAAAAGCACAGCCCCAGGCATCCCCAGGGCAATCTGGGACCGCAGGGGCCCTCTAGGGGTCACCAGGGTCTCCTCATCACAGCTTCCACAAGGCACTCACTCTTAGCTGCTCTTCTCTTGATGGGGAACCTGGGGTGGGAGGTAGGTGAGGGAGTCTACCCAGGAGCTGAATTCCACCCGCACTGCCCCAGAGAGGGGAGTAAGCAGCTGGACCTTGGGCAGCGGTCACCAACTTGCTCTTCTGCCGTGTGGCAGCAGCCTCAGAGACCACGCAGCCCGGTTCAGAAAACCAGTCCTGAAGGGGGAGCGGCTCCACTGGACTGCTGGGACCCTGCCTGCTGTTAGGGCCCCAAAGTCGGACCCCTACAGCCACCCCTAGGTGACAGAATACCCAGGGCTCCAGGAGGCGGGACTGCTGACAGCAAGGACCCTCTCAGGGCTGAAGCCATGAGACCTGCAGGGTGGCGGGCAGGGGCCTCATCAACCACAAGGCCTCCTCTGTGTTCCCGGAGCTGGAGCACAGGGATCTGGAAGGTACTCATAGAGAACGGCCTCCCTCTCTGTGGCTGCAGAACTGAAGGGAGGTTAACAGCAACCCAAGCCAGGCCACAGGCTCATGAGTGGGAACCGACGATCCCACAGGAGCCTGCAGAGGAGGCGATGGGAACGCAGGCACAACTCAGTGTCAGAGGGTTAACCTCAGAGTCCAGCTACACGCAGGCACGCAGTGCAGATGCCCACTAACAGAAAGGTCGGAAGGGGAAGGTTGAGGTCAGGTTCCAGGAAAGGGTCAGGCACCTTTTAAAGATCTAGATATGATCAGACAGAGAAAAAAAAAAGGCAAGACAGACAAAGCCCCGAACTTGAGTACGTTCAATATCAATGAGCAGGCTTTCAACATCTACATCCCAAGTGACTTCATCAAACATAGTCCTCACCCCCAAGGTGTCCCCAGCAACACCGGCATCTCTCCTTCTGCCCCACATCCCTCCTCTTCTCGGAGAACAGCACCCCTCCACACCAGAAGCCTGGACCCAGCTCTGCTCATGACCACTCAAGAGGCCAGATCCTGCCTTTTCTGCCTCATGACTTGTCACTCTCCTCCTGCTCAGGCCCCACGCCACAGCTACAGTTTACTTGCAGGCAGATCGCCGAGGGGTGGGGACCCTGCCTCTGGCCTTGCCCATCTCCACAGTGTTGCTGAAGCAGTCTTTCCCCAACCATTCTGATCATCCCTGCCTCCTGCACAAAGCCTGCTCTTGCCACATCAGAGCCCACAAAATACTATCAAAATTCCATGAGGCCCAATGGCTCCCTAACACAACCTGTCCTCGAGTCCCTCGTAACTCCTTGTCAATCTCTGAATTTCTGTTCCTCTCGCTCCCCTGGGCCTCTGCGCATGCCCCTCTTCTCTGTCTCCCACGAATCCTCAAAACTGTCTGCAGCTTTTCATCGCCAGCCCTTGGAACACGGAAGTGACTGAACGAATGAGGGGGTACTCATGGGAAAGGGTAAATTAAAAAACTCATGAAAGGATAAACTGATCTCTCGGGAGGTTGTAGTATCTTCCCCATCATGACAATGAAGAAACAGATACAGAGGAAGTAGAGCAACTTGCCTGAGGTCACACAGAATCAGCAGCCTCATCAGAAAATCCCTGATGGGAACACCCAACACAAAGGAAAAAACAGAGTAAGAACCCAGGACAGTGGACTCTCCTGGCGGTCCAGTGGTTAAAACTCCGTGCTTTCACTGCAGGGGGCGGGGGTTTGATCCCTGGTCAGGGAATCAAGATTCCACAAGCCATGAGGTACAGCCAAAAAAAAGAACCCAAGCTGAGTTTAGGAGCATCACAGACAGGTGTCAGTAGAGGTCAAGGAGATGGGGGGCAAGGGTTCTGAAAGGTCAGTACCTGGTGGTCAAATAGCTCCCAGTGAAGGAAGGGGCTTCAGAGACTAGGAGGTTTCAGGAAGTTATCACTGGAATCCCAGGAGGGAAACAGTGTCCTTCTCCAGGAATCAGAATAGGGATGGAGTGAAGACAGGATGGGGGACACTAGCCAGTGCTGCCCGTGGTGACATGGCTGTGAGCGGGGCAGTCACTAAGCCTGCACTAATGGGGACTAAGCCCGCGGGGGCTGGGGGGTGGATATGTATTCCAGACTCAGGAAGAGAAATTTGGGGGCACACAGACCAGACCTCCAGCCTGTGCAAAACAAACTTCAGCTTCTTAGCCCTGCCTGGTAACGGTTACTGGGGAATCTGGGATCCTTGGGAGGAAAGGAAAACTTGGATGACCCTGCTGTGTCTTTCCCCCACTTCCTGCCCTCTTTCTGCATCCTCCTGACCCCAGCCCTCCCCAGGAGCCTCCCCTGTTCCCAGCATGCACTGCCCCTTTGTGTGACCAGAGCCCCTCACCAGGCCCTTGACCTGCTGGCCTGTTCTGTGATCTTCTTTGAACATGGAAGATCACCTCCTTGAGGCCTATGGTGACATGGGGAGAGCAGCGGGGTGGATCAGCCACCTGCCCCAGGCCTGGCCCCAGCCCCCTCCACACCTGCTCAGGGCTCCGGGCTCCAGAGGCGGAGGGAGGCGGCTGTGCTTCAGCTAGTGGGCATGTTTTGTTAAAGAGAATCCAGCTGCTGCCCTGTTTCAGCCGATGGAGGGCGGCCTGCCCTAGAAAGCCCCAGCGGTGCTGCCAGGCCAGAGGAGCTTGGCCATTGAAGCAGCTGTTACACATGCCTGTCTGGGGAGGTGTGGACTTGGAGAAGAGTCACTCAGCTCCAGGCACTGAGTTAGCTCCTCCATGCCCCACCCCCAGAACTGGGGAACCCTGGATCCAGGCAACATTGTGCACCTGTCCACCCTCACTTGCATTTCCAGGACTGCTCTGTGTGTCCCTTCACTAGGCCTGCGTGCCTGAACCAGGATATGCCCACCACCCAGAGGCCTGCTCTCCATCACCTCCGACCCAGACCTGAGGGAGTAGCTGGTACAGGCAGCAGAGGAGCTGTTGGCACCCATCCTTTCAGGGTGACTGGCCTGCATCCCCAGCCTCCACCCCAGTCCAGGCAGTCCAGCACAGCCGCCGGGCGCTGAGGAGGAGCAGGAGGGCGCCTGCAGATCAGCACGGCCAGCCCCCACTCCTTCGCCCCTAGCAGCACTGAGCCCCATCATCGGGCGCTAATTAAATCCTCCTAATGAGGAAATAAGGATGCAGGAGCCGGCTCCACCATGGCTTCCCCAGCCCACCGCCCTCGCCTCTCCAACGGACTTATCGCTCGTCACAGGATGTTTACAATAATTTTTAATTTGTGCAATTATTAATCACTTTTCTATCTGCCTCATTTGCATAATAATTAGTCATCTCACTGTTTGGCATGCCTGTGAATGACAGTGCTTTAAATTGAATTAAGATTTTAATATTCTATTTTCTTGCTTTCTTCCCCCTCCACACGCTAATCAAAGTCAGATTTGGCAGCCAGAGGGAGGGTGGGGAGGAGGCTGGCAGGCACTGTACTTGGCCCACTCTGCACTCCTGAGAACGGTCTGGGAGAAGGGCTTGTCTGGAGAAGGCAACAAGCAGCCACCCCTCACCACAAACCCGACACTTGAAGGGTTAACCCAGTCTTGCCTAAACTACAGAGGTAATGAATGAGGAATGGGCAAAGGCGCCGTGGAGGGAGGGGTCTCACTGGCCCAGTGGCCCCAGAGATCAGAAAAACATTTTCATTCCTTTTATTTT
The DNA here is from genome assembly GCA_006410675.1 of Oreotragus oreotragus. Classification (NCBI taxonomy): domain Eukaryota; kingdom Metazoa; phylum Chordata; class Mammalia; order Artiodactyla; family Bovidae; genus Oreotragus; species Oreotragus oreotragus. The sequence continues at coordinate 444,492 of SJYX01012960.1, forward strand.
TCCAAACAGGCTGCTTTTGGTTAAGGGGTAGTTGCAAAGCACATTACGGGCATGTAATTGATCCCCGGTTGCTAGTCTAGGTTAACTTTGATGGCTCAGAGTCCCCCAGATAGGAAGCCGGCTGGAGCAGTCTAAAACCCATGGCCGTTCTCCAGATAGATCTAGAAAACAAATCTCCGCCACTGAGTTTGGTTCCCCCACTCCCCTCGAGAGCAGCCACTGCTCCACACACCAGCAGACCCTCTGCCCAGGCTCAGCGGGGTGCCTTTGTGGATAGAGTGTGAGTTCTGATGGACCAGGGGCAACAAGCAGGGGCACACTGCCCTCTGTCAGGAGGCTTCGGGGGGTTTCTCTCTCCTGCTTACCCTCTAGCCCCTCTCTGACCACCCCAGGTCAGCTCCAACCCCGCCTCCCCACCAGTATTGCTTGTTGCCATGGTAATCCCAAGGCTGCCCTGGATACCCATTGCTGCTCCAGAATTCTCTGCTTAGGCTGGCAGCACACCCCACAGCCTGCTGAGAACGCCTCCCCTTTGCCGTCGCTGAGCACAAAAGGGCGAGGACCAGAGGCATGATCACCCACACGCGGTCTGCAAAGTCAGACACTGGCCTCTCCCCTCAGGTGGGTGGGGAGGGAAGATGGAGTTGGGTGGGGCTGGGAGGCCTTCCCCAGGCCAGAGTAGGGGGAAGGACCCTGTCCCACTACAGGAATTCCTTCCTCCCAAGGAACAGGGTCTCCCAACCCTGCCCTTACGGTGCAAGGGAGGGAAGTCCCCCAGACGGAAAAGAGGGAAGTAGGGTCTTGCTGCCAGATTTCAAGCTGGGTGAGAGGAGGGAGGGCTGCATGTTTCCACGGGAGCCCTTCTCCTTCTCGGGAGCCCACGCTGCTGTTCCTCAACTGCAGGTCAGTCAGGCCGGTCTGGTAGAGAATTCTAGACATCCCAGGGTCCCCTCCTCAACCAGCCCAGGGTATCCATGGGCCCTCCAGTCAAGCGCTCATCCACCTAGGAGGGCACCAGTCTCTCGGACTGGTAGCTCCAGAAACCACTTGCCCAGTCTTTGCCTGAAGGGGCAGGATGAGAGTTGCCAGGACTCAGGGGAGATACAGTCCAACCCGCGAACTGCAGGGAGAAACCAGGCCTCGGGGCTTTGGGCTTCAACCCGGAGAGGGTGCACACAGCCCTCTCATCACATTGTAAATCAGGCTCAGATGAGCCGGATGGACTTCACTCTCTGTTCCACTGTCACTCAGGGGACCCCAGCCTTTACCACACCCAGTTTCCCCCACCACACCCAGCTCTCTGCTCCCCCTCAGGCCGAGTGGCCACGAGGGCCTCAAAGACAGCGAGACCTGCACATACAGCTAGTGCTGCAGTGGCCTCTGCCGGCCACCCTCACCTCCCACACCCGACCTTGGCAGGCAAAGAAAGCCCTGCAGAACCAGGCCCACCACGAATGCCAGTCATTGACCTGGGAGAGGCCTGGTTTACACCCGCTGTCTCAGCACAGTTATTAAGAGCTCACATGCCGTTCACTTTCACAGTGGTCCTGGTTAGGATGATAAACTAAATGCTCTCCCTAATCACAGCCCAGTTCAGGTTCCCAGAGAGCCTGGGAAGAAGGTAGAGAAACTCCAAGTATGGAGATAAGCAATTTCTCTATACCCTCTCCCAGAGTTACTCCCTTTTAGGCTACACAGGAGCCCTGTCCTGGGCCAGAGCAGAGGTGTCTTTTGACAGTCCTGCCTGGGGAGAGAGGGAAAGTAGGTCCTTTACAATCAGAGGAAATGCTCAACAAAAGGAACCTACAGAAGATACTGTAGAAAACTCAGCTAAAGGGTAGGTAGCCCGAGGGAGTAAAGTGTTGTTTCCACAGGTGCCCAGCAGGTGGCAACACAGAGCAGTCTGCCTCCACCCATGCAAGGGCAGCAGGGCAGCCTGACCCAACGGGTGGCCTTCTCCGGTTCTGAGGTGTGGCCTCTGCCCTCTACAAAGCCTCTCTCTCCCCTTTACTGCACACCCGCTTTTCCCCAGCTGACTCCCTAGCCTGGACTGCAAAATTCAATAAATGAAGGCACGGCATGACACACACACCCCCCTCAACCTAAGAAATGAAGGAGGGGAGTCAGAGCCCAAACTGGGGGTCACAGAGCTCCTGGATCCCTTCCTCTCATGCCACTGCCTGGTTGATGCAAGGTTCCCAGGGAAACCCTTCTTCTCTACCCATCTGGTTTAGGATACCTATGCACAGAGGTATAGAGACCACTGTTTCTTTGGGATGGGAGTGGAGTCAAGGGGCTTCCCCAGTGGCTCAACAGTAAAGTATCTACCAGCAATGCAGGAGCCACAGGAGATGGGGGTTCAATCCCTGTGTTGGAAAGATCCCCTGGAGGAGGAAATGGCTACCCACTCCAGTATTCTTTTCAGGAAAATCCCATGGACCGAGGAGCCTGGTGGCCATAGGGTCACAAAGAGTCAGACAGGACTGAGCTACTAAACACAATGGAGTCACAGAAGTCAGGGAATTTCTATACCTCTGTCATTTAGAGAAGTTAATACAAATTGGGTATAAAGTAATATTCAACCGCCCACTATCTACACCAGGAACCGAGAGTGGTGGCATGAGGGGGATTCAGATAGCAACAACTCCTTCACAGAGCAGTGTGAGATCCGTGGGAAGAGAGAGCCAGGCAGGCACACAGGGCTTTTCCTGCACTGCCTTCCCACTCTCGGGCGCCTGCCGCCTGCCCCTGCGTGAAGCACATGGCCCGACCCTGCTGGAGGCAGCCCAAGTCACGTCCTGCACTCAAGCGGCTCCTGGTCTGGCTAGTTGGCCCTTGGGCTCAGTCCCACGCCTCCGCCATTCCCCCTCCAGCCCAGTGCCAAGGCTCTCCCAGTATGTACGTGCGTGCTAAGTCCCTTCAGTTGTGTCCGACTCTTTGGGACCCCAAGGACTGTAGCCTGCGAGGCTCCTCTGTCCGTGGGATTCTCCAGGCAGATACTTGAGTGGGTTGCCATCTCCTCCTCCAGGGGACCTGCCCCACCCATGCGTCGAACCCGCATCTCTTGCGGCTCCTGCATCGGCAGGCAGGTTCTTTACCACTAGCGCCACCTGGGAAGCCCTGGCCAAACTGGGATTGTTCCCCCCTTGCCTCCCACAGGAGAGGATTATGATGAAAAGGAAAAATACCAATCACAAAATCCTTACAAAGGTTTCCAAAAACGCTCTACCTATACTTGCACATCACTTGTTGAATTCTGGAAGTTCACATTTGCCCAGGTCTTATGAAACCTCAACCAAGCATTTAGTTGAATTCAGCAAATATTTATTAAGTGTGTTTCCTATTTAGTAAAGCCTACGCCAGGTTCCATGTTGGATGCTGCAGACTGTGCTCTCTGACTTTAGAAAGCTCTAAGTCGGGCTGGGGAGGGAAGGCCACGTTCACTATCACATAAAGAGATTAATGCTAGAGTCAGATATGAACAAGTGTTATGGGGGGTACGCCTGAAGAGGAGGCATTTCATTCTGCCTTTCTGCCCATAGCTAGGCGGCCAGGGAAAACACCACAAAGGAAATGACATCTGAGCTTGGCCCTGAAGGAGAGTAAGGGAGGAGGTTCTTCTTTGGGAAGGAAGAACAGGGCAGAAATGGCAGCTTGGAAAAGCACGGAGGCCTGAACCAGTGGCACTGGGCCAAAGGATGTGACAAGTCCAGATGGTACAGGGGAAGGGCTCACAGGTCAGGTCCCAGGGCCCTTGACAGAACACTAAGGACACTGGACACATCCTGCAGGAAAGGCTTCGCCCTCAGCCTACCTTCCATGTGACCCCAATATCCTCCACGGTCCCCACCAACAATGGGGAAATCGTGCTTCCCATCCCTGCTTCCCACAAAAGCTACAGGCTCCCTGCCCCTGGGCCTGGGATGGCTGGCAGAGCCAGCATGAATATATAACAGGAGGGCCATGTGCTAATTAGGCATTCCCCTCATGTTGCAGACATGATCATCAGTTAGCAAGCTGGTCAGAGATTAAGCTGAGTGGGGGTACCTGAAAGCACCAAGCCCACTTTGGCCTGTTCTCACCTAGAGCAACTCCCTCAAGACTCATTCATTCAACTGGACAAGAGAGCATAGGCTTTCGTAGCGCTGTGGTCTTTAGCCTCAGCTTCCTCATCTGAAAAATGAAAATATTAGCATCAGATTTATTCGGTTTTTATGAGATTAATGTATGGAGAGGCCTGGCGCATAGTAGCCCATATTAATGAAAGCTATTAGTTCTGAGGGGTAGTGCCTCAGGCTACAAGCTGGAGATTTGAAAGTGGGTAAGAGACCTGAATAAGCAAATAATAAATAATAATCAGAAAGTGAGTAAGAGTTCTGGCCAGGGGAGCTCACGACTCATAAAGCAGCATGATGAATGTTGGGTCCAAAGTGCCATGCAGACCCAGAGAAAGGCTGAACAGGCGAGCAGCAGCGTGCCTGGGAGCAGGAGCGCGAGTCTGTATTCTTTCATTTGTAACATTTTATTTGGCTGTGCCGGCTCTTAGTTGCAGCATACGAGGTCTTTGATCCTTGTTGCGCCGTATGGGCTCTTTAGCTGAGGCATGCAGATCGACTCATAAAGCAGCATGATGAATGTTGGGTCCAAAGTGCCATGCAGACCCAGAGAAAGGCTGAACAGGCGAGCAGCAGCGTGCCTGGGAGCAGGAGCGCGAGTCTGTATTCTTTCATTTGTAACATTTTATTTGGCTGTGCCGGCTCTTAGTTGCAGCATACGAGGTCTTTGATCCTTGTTGCGCCGTATGGGCTCTTTAGCTGAGGCGTGCAGACTCCTAGCTATCATATGTGGGATCTAATTCCCTGACCAGGGATTGAACCCAGCACACATTCCACACACCCCCCCCCACCTCCTCCCGCCTTGGCAGCATGGAGTCTCAGCCGCTAGACCTCCAGGGAAATCCCGTGAGTCTGCATTCTGAGTTCTGAAGCACAAGTGGGAAGACAGGCCCTTCCATCCTCTGCCCCATAACCTGGGGGTCTCCCAGCACCTCAGGAGGTTGCTTGAGTTTGCCTTCGTCAGCACTTTCTCCTCAGTACACATCAAAAGGCTCCTCACATTGTCACTCACAAGTCAACTCCTCTCCAGCATGAGGCCATGCTGGCCAGGCTAGTCTGTTGAATAGTTCCTCAACCTATAGGGTTCCCCCTGCTCTTTATTTATGGCTCTGACCCAGCCTGAGACCACCCTTCCAGGTTCACTTGAGCAGGCCTCCAGACGCCTCCCAAGACTCGCTTGGTCTTCTCCTCCGGTCCTTCATCCTCTTCCTCCCACCTCCTCCTCTCCTGTCAGCCCCTAGCTGACATGACAAGGCGGTCATGCTTAGTTCTGCTGCTGGACTGGGTGTGAAGGGAGGGAAGAGTCCCTGTATAAAGCATCTGTAAACACAATTAAACCCTCTAAGTATGAAGAGTAATTTCCTACCATCTTATATAAAAATTGCTTGGTTTCCTTTCTTACACAAATTTCAATACATAACTCTCCTCCTATTACCTTAACATGGCTCCAGGGAGGGAAGCAGGTAGGGCATGGGAAAAAGTGTGTCCCAACACATTCAGAGTGTTGTCAGGTAGAGAAGGGGTTTTGAGTCTATTCCTATAACCCCCAAGATGGAGAACGCAGACAAATGGTGAAGCCACGGGAAACACGAATGGATGTCGCTGGAGCTGCCCACGAATGGAATGCATTCTGTCCAAGGAGGTGGAGACAGCGAGGAAAGTGCTTAAACACGGGTGGGTGTGGCCCTTCCCACAAGTACAACTGGCCTTTGAACTCCGGCAGTACAGTGGGTGTGACGGTTAGATCTCTTTATAACACTTTCCAACTCATCCTAGGATTAAGACAAACAGCACTGCCCCTCCATGAGACCAGAAGTTGGGACAGCAGCTGAGCTAATAAACTGAACTGATGGAAAATACCTTTAAATTAACTGGTATGACAGAGGGTAGTGTATGAAGTCCTTTAAGGTATCTTCCAACTCTGAGGTTACTCTTTTGTGATTACAGGTTCTGAAAGAGTGTCAGCCACTGGCAAATCTATACAGCTAAGATGCCAGTCAATCTTGTCTCAAGACAACACCTGGTGGGTGTGTGTGTGTGTGTGCGCTGGGTGGAGAAGAGAGCAATGAAGGACAGGCATCTGAAGGGCCAGAGCCTGGGCTCACACACTTCATACACTCAGTGGAGATCCAGAGTGTGTGTGTGTGTGCAGAAGGCAGGAAAGGATAGGCATCTGAAGGGCCAGAGCTTGGGCTCACACACTTCGCACACAGAGTAGAAATCCAGAGTGGGACTTGAGGCTGGCAGCAGACACCAGGCCTGAGCAGGCCCACGCCCCCGTCCCCTCAAGCTGCAGCCTTCCTGTGTTAGGAACACAGCAGCCCCCACTCTCCCTGCAAACCCAGTGCAGCGGCTCTCACATTCACGGAGGCAGTCAGCAGGCCTGAGACCCATGCCAACGTGCAAAGCACAGGCACTCAGCCAGGAGCGAGGGACAGAGGGCAGGGTCAGGCACAGAGGCTGGTGGCTACACAGCCCGGAAAGCCGTGCGCCCAAGTGCCCACCTGCAGCCTCTCTGCAGGCTCACGTCACTGGGGGTGAGGGTCCAGTTACCCGCCCCAGGACTGCCGTCCCACTCCCATACCTGTCCCCAAAGTGCCCGCCTCTCTTCTGCACTCTGGTGTAAGGGTGACAGAAGCGGACACAGGACACTCCCTGGGTATGGTTCTGGCCCAGGACTCACCTGGACCTTGATGGGTCGAGGGAAGCCCTCTCACAGAGTTCTCCTTCCCTGCTCCCCACTACCTACCGGACGTAGAACGGCCCTTCAGCAGCCTCTTTCTCCATCCTAAGGACACCATATGCCCTGCCCGGCCTCCTCCATCTCACGCTGGCCAGTCAATGTTCTTTCTTCACCCATCAGAAAGGTGCTTAGAATGAGCAGCAGCACACCCTCTCCCCATCTGCCACCCTCAAAATTCAAATGCTGAGTCAGTGTAGCCGGAAAAAAGGCCACCTTCTGCCATCTCTGAGGATCTGGAGGGCTTTCCAGTGGCCCCATGGGGGTGTATCCTTACTCACAGCTTTAGAAGCAGGCAAGGAACAAAACCCCTGGGGCTCTCACCTTCCTGGGCTCCTAGACCACTCTTTCCTTTGCCCCTTAGGAATCACAGACACCACCACAAACACACCAAGCCCTGGAGCCAGGTAGTTGCCTATCTGGGGCTCCACCCACCTTTCAGTGAGTCCACCCCTCCCGAGCCAGCACTACTCCCAAGGCAAAAAAAACAAACAAACAGAGAGACAGAGTTGAAATACTAATTAAAAAGAACTGCTTTTGAAATGCTGTATGTCCTCAGATGCAGAGAAAGCCCCCCACCGAGTTCTTACTGATCCAACCACAAATAAACTAAATCTGGGTCCTTGCTGGACATACTACCAGCAGCAGCCCGCTCCTTCCCTTAATGCAGTTATGGGTGAGGGAAGGCTGCCAGGAGGTGGATGGGGAAGAATCGTGGGAACAAGTCAATCACGACTCCTCCCCTTGCTCTAGACACTCCCTCTCCTGGGGACAGAAGACCCGACCCATTTCAGTACCCTGCTTCAAATGGCCTAGCCCTCAACCCCACCCAGCAAGAGATGCTGGCTCACCAAGCCCTGCCAAGGAAAAGCCATCCTGCTGCTCAGGTAAGGTCAGGAGTGAGGTGAGAGTGGAGTCAACAGGGGCACGTGCCACTGATGCAGCAGGCACCTCTCGAAATATCTTAACAGTAACATTTTAAGAGAAGATACTCTCTATGAAGCACCTACTACATGCCAAGCACTATGCTAGGTACTTTATTTCAGATCCTCTCAAATAAGGACATTGTGGCTCAGAGAATTTAAGGAACTTGCTAGATGGGAGCACCTACCTAGTTTATGCCAACCTCTCACTCTAGGAGACACATTCCCACCGACTTTCACTATTAATGAGGGGAAGATAAGAAGGACCCTTCTGAACAGAGGCAGAAGTGAACTTCCCACGATGGGGAAGCAGCAAGAGGGGGTTGCTTTGCAGGAGTCAGAAGCCCAGAATGAAATAGCCCCAGAAGATGTTAAATATCGCCTGGAGACCCTTCCCGAGGCTTCACTCCAGCTACAACACCTAAGCTACTTCAGCGAGCCCAAGCCTCCATGTATTCCCCTCAGTACAACCTATGGAGAAAGCCACAAGCCCTGGACTTACCATGAAGAGGAGCCCTCCCATTCAGGTGAGACTTCGCATGGCGGGGTGCCAGCTAATAGGGGGCAGAGTGGCACTCTGCATAAAGTAGAAACTGATCCCTCTGTCACAGGGCACTCCTGTCCCCTAGGCAGATCCCAGGCATGGGAAATACCAACCCAGCAGAACGCAATAAGTGGCAAGTGACCCTGCAAGAGGCTCGCAGGCCATACCTAGCTACAGTTTAGCCAGGACCCCTCTGGAAGGGCACCCACTACCCTATCCCAGCTGACCCTCCTCCTTCCGGTTTGGGCTGGACCAGCAGCAGCTCTGTAGTCCAGGCTGTCAAAGCTCAAATTACCTAAAAGGGGCTGCAAGGCCACTCTGAAACTCCACACTAAGGACTCTCTTTCTGGTCTCAGGAAGACGACTCTAAAGGTCAGGGGCAGAGGGGGCAATATGGGTATAAACTCCACGCTAAGGACTCTCTTTCTGGTCTCGGGGAGACAACTCCAAAGGTCAGGGGGGAGAGGGGGCAATATGGGTATACGTCTGGGACCTGCTGGCGCTCAGTCACACAGTCGTGTCTGGCTCTTTGCGATCCCATGGACTGTAGCCCGCCAGGCTCCACTCTCCACGGGGTTCTCCAAGCAAGACTACTGGAGTGGGTTGCCATATCCTCCTCCAGGGGAGCTTCTCAACCCAGAGATCGAACCCAGGTCTCCTGGGTCTCCTGCATTGGCGGGCAGGTTCTTTACCCCTGAGCCACCTGGGAAGCCCTCTGGCATCTGCTATTTCCATACAAAAGGCTTGGCTCAGTTGCCCAGCTGGCGTCCACATCCCCGCCTTTCATCTCATGCCCTTCGCACAGACAGGAGGCGCCCTGCATACTTTCTCACTCCCCTTAGGTGACCACTACCTGACCAATCCTCATCAGATTGCCTTCCAGAACTCTCCCCTGGGTCAGTCGATATTCCCAGTTTACATCCAGGGGAGAAAATTTGCATCAGTAATGCATCCAGACTACAGGGACTGTATCAACCAGTATCAGAGAGACTTCCAAGCTCCAGAGTGCAACCAAGTTCTCAAACCTGACCCAGACAAGAGCAGCCAGGGGATCAAGTGAGTGACCGAACTGTGGGCAAACTAGTAATTCTGCTGTGGGGGGAGGGGCCAGAGGAGGGCTCTGTCTCCCATAGGTAGTCACTTCAGAACTCCTTCTGCCAGCTGAGAGGCATAACTGGAGAAGGCAGTAGTGCGAAGGACTAACTGATAATCTTGCATCTCCATCTAGTTCGACCTCTAACCTCACATAAGTGTTGAGCAAGGGCAAACTGCATGCTGTTCATAACCAGAGGTGGTCAGCTCTTCTCTTAGGCATCTTGGGAGATGCAAACTCTAATTGCAAGCCAAGAGGTAGGGCAGCCAGGCTTAGCCAGTGCCTGTGAAATTATTGAGAATCGGTTCCACTTGTCCAATCTCGTCTTAGCTTCTCCGCTATTAAAGCCTGATTCTCTGGGGGCTTGGAATGGCCCTCTACATACCTCTGACTCACTCCTGAAAGTTAGAAGGCCCAGCTCCAACCAGAAGCCAGTAACATGCACACAATGTTATACAAATGTTACAGAAACAGCCATCCTATTCTAAGTCTTGTCTGACTCTTTGAGACCCCATGGACTGTAGCCCACAGGCTCTGCTGTTCATGGGATTTCCCAGGCAAAAATACTGGGGTGGGTTGCCACTGCCTTCTCCAGGGAATCTTCCCAACCCTGGGATCAAACCCACGTCTCCTGCACTGAAGGTGGATTCTTTACTTGCTGAGCCATTGGGGAAGCCCTTCTAAGATGGTAGATGAAACTATAACCTTCACCCCAACGTGATCAGGGACATCAGCCTAGCACCAGAACCCCCCCTGCCCTGCCCCTTCCAGGAAACATACTTCCAAGCTCCTGTTTCCCAAGACCACATTCTCTAAGCTGTAGCCTCAAGCTACCTAACAGGGTGATTCAGAAATTCCCTCTCTTGCCCTATCCTTCAGCTGCATGTGTCACATCCTCTCTGCCGGGTCTCAGCCTGATAACTTGGGAGTATGAAAACGAATGGAGATAAAATAAATTTTTGTTTTTAGAGAAGAAATAAATTTTCATTTGAAATGACCTGAAAATACACTGCATGATTTAGGCAGGCACACAAATGACCAGCAAAGCAAGCTCGCAAAGGCCCCGTTGCCTTTGTATTTGGCATCACTGGACTAGCTCGGAGTTACAGACTCGGACCGACAGAAATATTTTTTTACCCCATGCAGCAAATATATCCAGACCGTGCGGAGGCTCCTGGCTCCTGTCTGGCAGCCCACTGCGCATAGGCATGAGAAGCCGAAACAGGAGACGCCCATCCTGGGTGGGAAGAGGGCTGCCAAGTTTGATGGAGACACAGTGACCAGGGTAAAGTGCCCAAGCGCTCTGTCAAAAGGAATCACATAAAGACCCTAGCAAGTCCCTCATCCCAAGATGGCATGCAGGGAACCAAAAAAAGAATTTACCCTGCCAAGGTACCCCCATGCCACTTTTCTTGAGAAATCCAGAAACTTGGCCTTCCCAAATCCACAGCTTCTCACAGACTCTGAACTCTTCCTGACCACGGAGGTGAGGTATGTATGCACTTAACATATGGCTGACATATGGTAAGTACTTAATGAAAGATAGCAATTAAAATCATTGTTGCTGCTGTTATTATTTCCCCCAGACATACATTCCTCTCTTCCCAGATGTCTTATCTACCTCCTCTCCAATCCCTGGAAAAAAGAGTCAAGGTTAACTGCCCCTCTAGTACATTCAGGCTCTTCAAAGCCAAGCTCCAAGCCAAAACTCGCAGCAAGCAATGCTTCCAGGACCGTGGAACTCAGCCCAGAGTACACCATGGAGACCCTCGTCACAGAGGCGATGAGAATGCCCTGGTAGGCGCTCCTTCCGTCGGCAGGGGACTGTCCCGGGCCTCTCCCTTGACCTCTCACCAGGGTGAGGAGAGATGGGGGAAGAGCTGCTGAGAGAGGAGTCTGATGTTTAAATCCAGGGTCCTTTGCAGTTCAGAGAGATTCTGAGCAAGTTAACCTCTCTTGCCAAAAGAGGAAGAAAAGAGGCCCTGCTTACTAAGCACTAGACACTGCATCTTGACCTGTGACTCCTTTCAGTTCCTCAGCTGACAGAGGGTGCTGAACATAATATGCAGGAAGAACACTGGCTCACTGCTCTCTGTCCCCTCCCAAGGGTACAGCTTCACAGGCACCAGCTGAGGATCAAACGACCACCAGGACCTCCTACCTGCCCTTGTTTTCCGAAAGGGTGAACCTGTGTAAGCCCAAGGTCAACAGCATCAAATGTCAGACACACAGACTTCCTCTACTGAGCAGAGGAAAACATTCAGGTACAAAGGAGACGCTGAGTCATTCCCAGGTAAGTAATGTCACTGGCACGTGGCAAAAAGGCTAGCGCCATGGGAGACGAGCCTTGGCTCCAGCCTGGCCCCATGATCTCTCTATTTGTTTTCACAGGTCAGTCCAGCTGCCCGAGAGCCGGTTCCAGACATATTTATGCCAAAAACAGGACTCGATATTAAAAAAAAGAGGGAGAAAGAGAGAGAAATTGGAAGAAAGAAACTACCCAAATAACCTATGCAGAAATGCACAGTTCAGAACACACATCTTAACAAACTCAAACATAAAACTCAGGCCTCAAGATAGATACCTCACAGCCCAGACTCGGCCTTCTCACTGGCATTTCCCAGGCAAACCCTAACCCTAGTCCTGCTCTTTGACTAGGGTGAGTAACCTCTTTAGACAGAAATAATGCCCTTTGCGTCCTAGAAGGTCAGTGCATTCCAAGAAACTTGAGGAAAAAGAGATCAGAGTTTTTCCCTCTTGCTAATGAGCCAATGGCAAAGCATTAAGGCTTCTCAAATCAGTATCATCAATTAATTATATTCTATTTGAGATATAGCCTCTGCTCACTACTGATTATTTCCCTTCATATTTTTTGAGATATATTCCACATACCATAAAATGTACTCTTGTAAAGTGTACAGCTCTGTAGTTTTTAGTATTGCTCACTGCTCCTTAAATCTAAACTTCAAACTGAAGAAGGACTAGGAAAAGAAAGAGAGCAAGAAGGTTTGAATATGATTAAAAAAATAATAAGTCTTCCATGTAGAGAAAGGTTTCCAAAGCTCAAGTAAGGTAGATTCTGTTCAAAATCTAAATAGCAGGTTTGTCTCTTGAAAACAGTTACCAAATTGAAGTCAGGATTATATTTCTGGATCTAAGGTAGGGATAAGAAGTAGAGAATCTGCAACTGAATTTAGCCATCTATATCCTTGAAAGATTCTGTGTATGTGCTCAGTCGCTCAGTCATGTCCGATTCTTTGGGCTCCTACGGACTACACCCCACCAGGCTCCTCTGTCCATGGGATTCTCCAGGCAAGAATACTGGAGTGGGTTGGTATTCCCTTCTCTAGGGGACCTTTCTGACCCAGGGATCAAACCCAGGTCTCCTGCATTGGAAGCAGATTGTTTGCCATCTGAGCCACCAGGGAAGCCCCTGAAAGATTCGACGACTTATTATTTTGAAAAAACCTGCACAGATCCAGGGCCCTGCTTCCCTAGTCCAGAAAACATGTATCACACTGCCCTCTAGCAGCTAGCCTAGGGAATCACATCCAGCTTTCAGCTGAACAGATCTCTGCCCTAAGGATGTACTGTGTTCATACATGTAAAGGCAGAGAAACTGGGGGAAGGAGGAATTCACACATTTTCACCAATGTCCACTAAACATAAAGCTTATCTGGGATAGACTCTGCTTCTCTTCTACCTCAGTCTCTGCTTGAAAACAGGTGATAAATTCTTTTGTTAAGGAGAAAAAATTTGATTCTTTAAGATTTTCAAAGTATCTGAATCTCTCAGTCCATTCACGCTGCTGTAACAAAAATACCATAGCATGGTTTTAATAACCAATATTTCTTACAGTTCTGGAAGCTAGGAAGTCCAAGATCAAGGCACCAGCAGACTTGGTAACTAGTGGGGCCAGTTTCCTGGCTCACAGACAGCTAGCTTCTTGCTGTGCTTTCACATGACCAAAAAAGGCAAGAGATCATTCTTGGGTCTCTTTCATAAGGACTAATCCCATTCTCAAGAGCTCCACCCTTATGACCTAATCACCCCCTTAAGGTCCCACCGCCTAATACCACCAACTTGGGAGCTAGGGTTTCAACAAATGAATTTGGTGGGGAGGGGGAATACAACATTCAGTCTATAACAGCCTCTTAAAGTGAGTTCTTCCCAAGAAACAGTGTAGGGCCCCACAAAAATGAAGTTAAAACCTGAACCCATATGGAAATAAAAGCCAGCTACAGACAAGAGATGTGACAACAGGCTAGAAGTTGAATGTACTTGCTGCCACTGAGGAAAGGGACTGGCTTCAACACAGCTTACGAAAGGATAAACTCAGAAGGTAGTAATTTAAGAGTGGGATCCAGTGTCCACACCTATATTCCCTGCGGCCTTTTTTAAAAACATACTTTTTATTCTGGAAAAATTTTAGACTTACCAAAAGTTGTAAAGACAATACAAAGTTATTCGTTACTCTTCACAAAGATTTCTTGACAGTAAACTAACGTGCATTTTTCAAAACTAAGATTAACAAGTGGCATAATTGTATGAAGTAAACTCCAGACTTTATTAGGATTTTACCAGTTTTACCACAAAGTTCTACTCTTGGGCCTTTTAAAAATAGGTTTACAGCAAGGAGCCGGAGGACTAGATAGGCAGCGTAGAGCCTAGTGTAACACTGGGTCCTAGTTCCAACTCTGCACCATGCTAACTACAGAACCTTCAAGTTTATTTTCTGAGCTCTTTCCTCTCTAAAGTAACTTTTCTCACAAATGCTGATGCTAGACACAAGTTTAGCCTTCATCTCCCTGCTTAACCTCTTGTCTGACAGCCACTAACCAGCTAGAGAAGAGATATTCCTCACTTGGTAGTGACTTCCGCTGAGACTCCCCAGTCTCCTTGGGATTTTCAGATCTTAAAATTATTTTAATAAAATCCATGCATCTCTCAAATGCCTGGGGGGCAGAGAGCCTTTCTTCAGGACTGCAGCAGAGAGAATGGCTGTCCCAACAACATTCAATTTCCCCTTCTTCCTGGGTGTGTATTTCTCAAGCTCCTTTGCATTAAGAGGCAGCCATGCAACTAAGCTGCAGCTAACAGTATGTGAGGGGCAGTATGCCACTTCTAGAGCTTGCCCGTAATATCCACCAAGCAACCCTCCAAGCTCTGCTCAACTCACCAAAATGGCGATGCCCCAAGCAACCTTGGAAGCCATGTTAATGTTGACATCAACCTGGTCCCTAAATGACTGCATGAGGTAGGGATCCCCCCTCCCTCTGCCCCAATCTGAAACTTCCCTGGACATGAGTGAGGAGGAAGAACAAACTTTCATTGTTTAGGCCAGTCCATTTGGCTGTCACAGCAGTTTAGCCTACCCCAACATATACAGGTACTAAACATCAATTCCATTAGAGTAAGATCTTGCTTCTGGATGTGTGCTTAGAGCCGCAGGCACAGAGAACAGAGTGGATTGCATGCCTGAGTTTAGGACACATTATCTCATTCATCCTCTTCTGTTTCTCTTTCCCTCTTTCATTCCCCACTCTAGTCCCATTCTGTTCTCTCCCACAGATCCCATTCTAGTGAGTTAAGGTTCAAATTCTCCTTTAAAACTGCCTTCTGTGTTTCTGGTGTTTTCTGTGTTCAATTTACTTAGCTAATTTTTGCTGTAAATTCCATTATTCCTTCCTTTCCTCACCTGGAGTCTATCATGTCCTAGTAGCTGCATCTGACAGCTTTTTATAATATTTTATCATATGCATATACCACATTTTTTACTAATCAGTTCCTTTATAGACAGGCATCTAAGCTGTTTTCAGCTTCTTGCTACCCAAACTACACATAGATAAACATCCTTATACCTAACTCCTTGTGGATCTGTGCAAGTTTCTCTGAAGGCTAAAGCCAGGAGTCGAACTACTTTAACGAAAGGTATGCACAAACTTAATAAATCAGTTATCTATTGCTGTGTACAAATTACTTCAAAATTTAGCAGCGTAAAACTAATAACACCCACAGAATGAGAAGAAATATTTGCAAATCGTCTGATAAGAGAATTTTTACCAGAAAATATAAAGAATTCTACATAAGAGTGTGTGTGCATGTATATGTCTGTGTGTGTGTAATAAACAACTCAGCTGAAAAAATGAGCAAAGGATTTAAATAAACATTTTCCAAAAAATATTCAACAACATTAGGCATTAGGGAAATGCAAATCAAAAACACAACAACATACCACTTTTATCAATACTGTCTTTTTGATCACAGCTAGCTTTATACCATTAGGATAGCTATTATCAAAAAGACAGAAAGTCAGTATTGGCAGGAGTGCCCTGATGGTCCAGCGGTTGGGATGTGGCGCTTTCACTGCCACGGCCTGGGTTCAATCCCTGGTTGGGAACTAAGATCCTGAAAGTCATGCAGTATGGTAGAAACAGAAACAAGAACTGGTAAGGATGTGGAGAAACTGGAACTTTCTTACGTGGCTTTGGATGTGTGGTAGTTCCTCGAAAAGTAAAACATGGAGTTATCATGCGTGCTGCCTGTGTGCTCAGTCGCTTCAGGCATGTCTGAATCTTTGTGATCCCATGGTCTGAACCCCACCAGGCTCCTCTGTCTGCGGGATTATCCTGGCAAGAATACTGGAGTGGGTTGCCACTTCCTCCTCCTGACCCAGGGACTGAACCTGCAGCTCCTGTATTGCAAGCAGATTCTTCACTGCTGAGCCACCAGGGAAGCACTGGAATTACCATACGAAACCAAAAATTCTACTCCAAGAAAAGTGAAAACATAAGTCCATACAAAAACTTGTATATGAATATTCACAGCAGTATTATTCACAAGAGCCAAAAAGTGGCTACGCATCTACCAACAGATGCATGGATAATTAAAGATGTGTTCTACCCACACAAGGGAATACTATTCAGCCATAAAAGGAATGTAATGTTGATACATACCACAACACAGATAAGCCTTGAAAACATTATGCTAAGTGAAAAGAGCCACACACACAAGGCTCCATGTTGTATGACAGTCCACGCACACATTATATGAAATGAATCTAAAACAGAAAAAACTGCCAGTTGCCTAGAGCTGGGGGAGATGGGGACACGTAAAGAGTGACTGCTAATGGATATATAAAGTTCTCTGAATCCAAGATGTTTCAAAATTAACTATGATGAAGTTATAGTTCAACTCCACGATCTACTAAAAACCAGTGAACTGTTGTACACGTTAAACGAGTAAACACTATAGTTATGGGAATTACATCTCAAGCTGTTAAAAAATAATAAACAACTACTACCTCAGTTTCTTTGTGTCAAGAATTTGGAGCTGGGTGATTCTGACTCAGGATCTCTCACGACGTGGTGGCCATGTTGTTGATCAGAGCTATGCACATCTAAGGCCTGAATGCAATTGAAGGACCCCCTTCCACAGTGGCTCTCTCACGTGGTTGATAACCTGGTGGGTCTACCGGTGAGGCCTCAATTATTCTCAGCACAGGTCTCTCCCAAGGGCCACATAAGTGTCCTCATGACATAGTAGCCAGCTTCTTCCACAGCAAGTGATCCAAGAAAGTACAAGGCAGAAGCCTTCACTGTCTTTTTCTGACTCACTCACACGTTTCCAGGACATCCTACCATGTACCTACGTCAGCCCTATTCACTGTAGGGAGGGGACGACACACAGGCTTAAACTACCAGGAGTCGGGGATCACTGGAGGGCCGTGTTGGAAGCTGGCTATCAACACGTGATGGCTAGGAAGATGATGACAGCAACAGCGAACAATTCTGTGCCACATACTCTGTTCCAGGCACTGTTCCAGGCGCACAGCAAACCTGTAAGGCGGGTAGCACCTCCATTTCAAGGATGAAGAGACGAGCACACAGAAGAGAGGCTTACCAAGGCCACGCAGTTTCAGTAAAAGACATGCCTGGGACTCAAACTCAAGACAGTATCGATCAAAAATCCTGCCACACTGCATCCCAGATCTTACCCACTTTGTTAAGTGCTGTCCATTTGCTCTCCAGAATGGAGGCCTCAGTTGAAATCTCCCATGAGTAGTGATCCCCCATGAGAATCCAGTCTCTTGCTTACCTTTACTAATAGATACAAAGTAGAAACTCATTAAAGTTTGATTTCTATTTCTCTAATTACAAGTGGTAATATACTTATTAGCCATTCTGGTTTTCCCTTTAGATTTCACATATTGCCTATTCTTATTTTGTGTGTTTTCTTTCTGATCTGTAGTAGCTCCTTCTATATTCAGTCTCTAATAAATGTAATCCTTTGTCAGTTTTAGACATTGGTATATTTTCACCTAATCTATACCTATCTTTAGCTTTGACTACTGGGTGATTTGGTGACTAGAAATATTTAAATATGAATTAGGCAAAGTTATCAAACCTTATGGATTGTGATTTGGAGATCTAACTTAACAGATTTATCCTTATCCCAAAGTCACAAATACATTTTCCATTTTTTTTTCTTATTGGCCTTAGTATTTTACCTTTCATTTAGGTAAATTCACTTTGGAATTTGTCTTTGCTTTATGTGGTTTAAGGGAGATATCCAACTTTATTTTTGTCCATATTATAATAAGCCAATTTTCTGAGCACCATTATCCACCTCTTCCCCACTAATTTGTGACACTACCTCTATCAGATACCATGTCTCCAAATATCCACGTCCATTCCAAAAGTCTACTTTAGCAATAATTCTTATTTTCTAAATGGAATGATCTATCACTGTGAAAGTTACTACTCATCCTGCCTCCTAGATGAATGAAAAATCCAACTACCAAGCCCCAAAACCCCTGGGGATCCATACTAGCTTGTATTCTTCCCCCAAACAGAATATTCAATTAAGAAAATTATTTTAAAAAAATAAATGTGTGTTTATTAAAAAAGGAATACCATAACCAAGAACAGAGAAATCAACGCTTCCTCTGAAAGCCAGCATCCGGCAGTGTCAGCACACCTGAGATGTATGGGTCCTTCGTCCAAATATTACGTCTTAAATATTCTTCTGTAGTCAAAATTGGCATTCAACAAGTTGCTGGTCTGTGTGGCCCTGATTATTAGCATAGACGACTGTTACAACTGAATGCCTGTAACAGCTGCCCTATGCCCACTACCACAACCCACAGTCACTCCCACAGCCTCAAAAAAGTTACATATCCTCAACACTCCACTTGTAGGCAAGTTCCTCCACCGCCTTCTTGCTGGCAAGCCTGGCAAAGCGCTTCTGTTCAAATCCATTGGATCTGCAATCAAGAGATACTGATCAGCCAGAATCCTGAACTGAACATGTACATTTGAAATAAAGAACTCACCATCTAATGAACAAAAAGGAAAGTGAAAATATTTAAGACATAAGCAACAGAATCAGAAAGACAAAATACATACTCCACCCTTTTATTAGTCCTTGTTCAGAGCCTTTTCCCTCTCTCATTTTGACAACTGTTTCAAATATTTACCACTCTCTAAAGGTCCAACTCACTCTCAACTGATGTCTACATATTATACTTTATCCGTGCATTACACAAACATTTAGTGAATTCTTATTATACTCAGTACTGTGTCATGAAAACAAGTATAACATAGCACCTGTCCTGATATACTCATAGACTAGTGGAGGAGATTGACATTTAAACAAATAATTAAAACAAAAGGCATAGGTTATGGTAGAAATATGCACTGGGTATCAAAGAAGCAGAAAGGGGACCTTGCTCAGCTTGGAAGTGGGGTGGACAAGAATGATCAGGAAAGGCTTCATGGAGGGGGTCCTTATGCTAAGTCTGAAAAGACAGAGTGAAGCCAAGTCAGAAGGGTTAGGAGGGCATTTCAGCACACAGCACAGCAGAGGCAACAAGAGCAAAGGCACGAAAGTAAGAAATGGTATGGTGCACACAAGGAACCAAAGTCAAACTATATGGCTGGAGCTAAAGCAGAAGTAGAGCAGCACGAGCCAAAGTCAAAGAGGCAGGCAGAGGCCCCAGCGTAAGCATTGCAGGACAGGATGCGAGGCTCAGCTCTCACACAGTGAGCGTTAATTCTCGGAAAACTTCTCATTGGCGTATAGCTGATTTTCAATGTTGTGTTAGTTTCAGGTATACAACAAAGTGAATCAGTTACACACATACATATGAAATGAAAAATGAAATGAAAAGTCGCTCAGTCGTGTCCGACTCTTTGTGACCCCATGGACTATACAGTCCATGGAATTCTCCAGGCCAGAATACTGGAATGGGTAGCCTTTACCTTCTCCAGGGGATCTTCCCAAACCAGGGATCAAACCCAGGTCTCCCACTCATGTATCATGTATCACCTCCTCGAGGAAGCATTCATTCCCTGATCACAATNGGACTATACAGTCCATGGAATTCTCCAGGCCAGAATACTGGAATGGGTAGCCTTTACCTTCTCCAGGGGATCTTCCCAAACCAGGGATCAAACCCAGGTCTCCCACTCATGTATCATGTATCACCTCCTCGAGGAAGCATTCATTCCCTGATCACAATCTCCCAGGGCTGAATCTACTCTTCCTTTGTGCTCCCAAGGCACCTTGAACACCCTCTATAGTAATACGTAGCAAGTAGCACTGAAATTATTTACTCGTCTGTCTTCTTCTGTAAATAGAAAGTGAGTTGGTGTGCTCCAGGACCGTCTTTTACTAATTGTGAGACCTTGGCACCTAGTACACAGCTGCTTATGTTATAACGTGTGCTAAGTGTTACTGAACTGTTACGGATGACAGGTTTCCCCCTTTCTTCAGGCCTTACCTAAGGGATGAGTTGGGTGAGTAAGGAAAGGCTCAGTAAGAAGTGAAGCTTATTAAGAATGGCATCATCCTTAGAAACATGAGTGGTGTTAGAGCCCAAGGAAACCACTGCTTCTTGCCTGAGGACTAAGTACTTAAGAGAATCAACACTACTATGATCATACAAAGGTCCTATGAATAACAAACCAAACCCTAAATAGAATCAAAAAAGCAAACTGCTAAAGAACTTACAGTGGAAAGAGCTTTAGACTAAAGAATCAGATGTCCCAGATCTTATTCCGGCTTTTTCAGGTGAGCTGAAAACTCTAAGTAAGCTGTGAAATTTATCAGAGGCTCAGTTTCTCTTTAAATACTGTTAAGTTAGATTAACTGATAGATTTATTCTAGAAATACTCACTTGCCAAAAATAGACAAAGAGTAGAAAAGGCAATGAAAGAAATAATCAGAAATAAAGCAAGGATGAGAAAGAAAACTAAAAAGGAAAACTCTAGGAGAAAATATGAAAAGTGTAGGATAACTACAGGGAGAGATGGAGACAAATTATACCAGTAAAAAACCAGGTCAAGGAGAGTTCTAAGTTTGGGGTCCAGAAACTTGAAAAAAATAGAGAAAGAACTCAATATAGCAGGGATTATCTTTAGGGTTGTGGCTATAAAAAGATCGACTTCTGGCTACACAGCAAATGAGTTTTCTGAAAAATCCTGCTACCAAAGAGCTGACATACAATATCCTGCAAACCAAAGCAGGAAACAAGCCTGAAGCCACAGCCAACCTGACGGTACCTGCCAATATCAGGAACTAGAGCTCTGGATTTAGACGGCAGCTTGAGGGACAGAAGATAACGCCTGGGGCCCACATACAGCAGTGCAGTAGATTCCAATCATGGCAGAGAACTCAAGCAGACTAACCTAGTCTCGGGGAACAATTATAAAATACAGTATGTGAAATGTTTGAAGGCATGAGTGGCCAAAGGCAGGCAGAGCCTGAGTGGGCGTTTGCTGTGAGAAGAGATTTGTGAAGCTTTTCGCTGGAGGACACTCCCCAAACTGCACAGCTCACGCAGGCAGAAGGCCACAGGCTTACTGGCTTTAGGTACGAGTGCAAAGTGGGCAGAGTAGCCAAAAAATCAGAGGCAAAATGGGAGGAAGAGACACTGAATGGGAGGAAGCTTCAAAAGGGACGCACCCCCAAATCTATATACAAACTGCACCCAAATTTTTGGCTACTTGCTAACCTGTGCTCGTGCAGGGGAAACCACAATGGGCCCAGTGAAAAAGCAGCAGCTAGAAACTAAAACAACTGAGCGGGAATTCGGCTGCTGCCACTGTGAAGGAGATACGTGTTTCGAGTTCAAATACACTCAAGTTAACTGTCTGAATAAAAATCAACACACCTCAAAGGAATTATTAGAACTCAAAGTCTCCACAATGTATCATTCATAATGTCCAGTATAGCATTTTTAAATGACCAGATATGTAAAGAAACAGTAAAATGTGATCAAACTCAAGAAAAACTATGAATAGAAACCAATGCTGAGATAACCCAAATGTTGCAATTAGCAGATAGGACTTCAAAGCACCAGTTATAAATATTCTCAAGGGAAAATAAATTGATTCACAATGAATGATAGGTAGGAAATCTCAGCAGAGAAATATGTCAAATGGGAATTCTAGAGTTGAAAAATATAATATACTAGCTGAAACAAAAAATTCAGTGTATGAGTCTAACAAGCTAAAAATGGCAGATGAGTCAATCAACTTGAAATGAGATCAATAGAAATTATTTCATCTTAAGAACAGAGAGGAAAATCATGATAGAAAAACGAGCAGGGCTTCAGACAACTGTGGTATAATATCAAATAGTGGAAACAGTACAATTGGAGAAGGGAAAGTGGTTTTAAAAAAATAATAAATGGGCAAAAAAATAGCCGAATGTGAAAAACATGGACTCGTAAATCCAAAAAAGCTCAACAAACTCAAAAAAGGATTAACACAAAGAAAAACCATACATAGGTACATCACAATCAAACTGCTGAAAACCAAACACCAGAAGAAAATTTTGAAAGCTGCCAGAGAAAACCAATATATTATAATGTGTGTATGTTGAGGTTGGGGGGAATAGGACAATGAAACAAACTGACTTCCAACTGGAAACAATGGTGGCCAGAAAGTGATGAGAGATCTTTAAAGAGCTGTCACTGAAGTCTGGAACTGTCAATCCAGAGTTCCATGTGTTGGTTTGAAACCTCAAGAGTTTCCTGGGTGCAATCTGAAATTGGCTCCCATATACGGAGGACAAGGAAAGACCAAAGAAAGAGGCAGACCAGTCCAGACTGGCAGGTGGCAGGTTTAATAAGCAAGGGAATTTACATAAAAGGTTTTCTATCTTGGGCAACCCCACAAAAAAACAGATCTCTGCACCTGCCTCTCAGAACATTAAATGTTCATATAGAGCCCTTATGGGTTCAGTCACATATTCAGTCCAGATGATCTCAACACCCTACTCTCTCAAGGCTGTGTCCTTGAAAAAGCTCCAGTAGGGGAAGAGTAGGCATGATGCACATTCCAAGGACAGGGGAGAGATAAGGGCCTCCAACTGCCTGGGTCCAGTTTATGGGTCAACCAATGGTCACATCCTCTCAAAAACCTCCTCCAATACTGCTAGTGAAACAATCCTTCAGAAATGAACGTGAGAAAAAGTTCTCTGATTTAATTAAAAGAACTATGCCAATGCCAACTCCTGGCTTTGATAATGTACTATGGTTATATAAGATGTTATCATTGGGAGAAATTGGCTAAAGGGTACACTAATAGTATTATTTTCAGGTTTTTCTGAGTCCAAGACTATTCCAAATTAAAGCTTTTAAAAAGTAAAGGTGAAATAAAGACATTTTCATTTCAACAAAACTGTATCTGTTGCCAATGGATCTGTACTGAAGGAATATTAAATTTCCTAATTTCTTTAAGAAAAAAAGAAGAACACCAGAAACGTTAACTATATGAGTAAATACTAACAACTACAATTTTTTTCTTTGGTTTTCTTGGTTTCTTTAAAAATACACAACTGCAAAGTAAAAATTTTACCACTGTATTATGAGATCTATTATACTTTTTAAGTAATATGTACGAAAACATGCATGTTTTAGTGCACAGTTTCAAAGAACAGCAAGGAGAGATAAGAAAGCCTCCCTAAGTGAACAAAGCAAAGAAATAGAAGGAAACAACAGAATGGGAAAGCCTAGAGATCTCTTCAAGAAAATTAGAGATACCAAGGGAACATTTCATGCAAAGATGGGCAAAATAAAGGACAGAAATGGTATGGACCTAACAGAAGCAGAAGATTTTAAGAGGTGGCAAGAATACACAGAAGAACTGTACAAAAAAGATCTTCATGACCCAAATAACCATGATGGTGTGATCACTCAGCTAGCACCAGACACCCTGGAACGCGAAGTCAAGTGAGCCTTGGGAAGCATCACTACGAACAAAGCTAGTGGAGGTGGTGGAATTCCAGTTGAGCTACTTAAAATTCTAAAAGATGATGCTGTAAAAGTGCTGCACTCAATACGAAATATGCCAGCAAATATGGAAAACTCAGCAGTGGCCACAGGACTGGAAAAGGTCAATTTTCATTCCAATCCCATAGAAAG
This sequence comes from Oreotragus oreotragus, assembly GCA_006410675.1. Taxonomy (NCBI): domain Eukaryota; kingdom Metazoa; phylum Chordata; class Mammalia; order Artiodactyla; family Bovidae; genus Oreotragus; species Oreotragus oreotragus. Next base: position 468,338 of record SJYX01012960.1, read on the forward strand.
GCAATGCCAAAGAATGTTCAAACTACCGCACAATTGCACTCATCTCACATGCTAGCAAAGTAATATTGAAAATTCTCCAAGTGAGGCTTTATCAGTACATGAACCGAGAACTTCCAGATGTTCAAGCTGGATTTATAAAAGGCAGAGGAACCAGAGATCAAATCGCCAACATCCACTGGACCATAGAAAAACCAAGAGAGTTCCAGAAAAACATCTATTTCTGCTTTATTGACTACGCCAAAGCCTTTGACTGTGTGGATCTCAACAAACTGTGGAAAATTCTTCGAAAGATGGGAATACCAGACCACCATACCTGCCTCCTGAGAATCTGTATGAAGGGCAAGAAGCAACAGTTAGAACCGGAATTGGAACAATGGACTGGTTTCAAACAGGGAAAGTAGTATGTCAAGGCTATATATTGTCACCCTGCTTATTTCACTTCTATGCAGAGTACATCATGCGAAATGCTGGGCTGGATGAAGCACAAGCTAGAATCAAGACTGCTGGGAGAAATATCAGTATCTCAGATATGCAGATGACACCACCCTTATGGCAGAAAGTGAAGAGGAACTAAAGAGCCTCTTGATGAAGGTAAAAGAGGAGAGTGAAAAAGCTGGCTTAAAATTCAACATTCAAAAAACCTAAGATCATGGTATCTGGTTCCATCACTTCACAGCAAACAGACAGGGAAACAGTGGAAACAATGAGACTTTATTTTCTTGGGCTCAAAAATCACTGCAGACAGTGACTGCAGCCATGAAATTAAAAGACGCTTGCTCCTTGGAAGAAAAGCTATGACCAACCTAGACAGCATATTAGAAAGCAAAGACATTACTCTGCCAACAAAGGTCCATCTAGCCAAAGCTATGGTTTTTCCAGCAGTCATGTATGGATATGAGAGTTGGACCATAAAGAAGGCTGAATGCCAAAGAATTGATGCTTTTGAGCTGTGGTGCTGGAGAAGACACTTGAGAGTCCCTTGGACTGCAAGGAGATCAAACNAGACATTACTCTGCCAACAAAGGTCCATCTAGCCAAAGCTATGGTTTTTCCAGCAGTCATGTATGGATATGAGAGTTGGACCATAAAGAAGGCTGAATGCCAAAGAATTGATGCTTTTGAGCTGTGGTGCTGGAGAAGACACTTGAGAGTCCCTTGGACTGCAAGGAGATCAAACCCATCAATCCTAAAGGAAATCAATCCTGAAAATTCATTAGAAGGACTGAAGTTGAAGTCAAAGCTCCAATACTTTGGCCACCTGATGAGAAGAGCCAACTCATTAGAAAACACCCTGATGCTGGGAAAGACTGAAGGCAGGAGGAGAAGGGGACGACAGAGGATTAGATGGTTGGATGGCATCACTGACTCAACGAACACAAGTTTCAACAAGCCCTCGGAGAGGGTGAAGGACAGGGAAGCCTGATGTGCTGCAGTCCTTGGATTCGCAAGGAGTCGGACACGACTGAGTGACTGAATAACAACATGAAAATAAGAGCAACAAAAACAGATTAAGTGGAAATACAGTGTTGCAAGATTCTTACACTTCATGTTAAATAGAACAATTATAACCATCAGTAGACTATGATAAGTTAAAGATATATATTGTGATCCTTACAGCAAAAACTGAAAAAAAAAAAAAAAATTGCAGTGGTGTAACTGAAAGGAAAACAAACCAATTAAGGTTCAAAACTAAATCCACACACCTAAAGTCTAAAACACTGACAATATTAAATTCTGGATAGGATATGGAGCAACAGAAATCCCCACCCTTTGCAGTAATGTAAAATGACNAAAAAAAAAAAAAAAATTGCAGTGGTGTAACTGAAAGGAAAACAAACCAATTAAGGTTCAAAACTAAATCCACACACCTAAAGTCTAAAACACTGACAATATTAAATTCTGGATAGGATATGGAGCAACAGAAATCCCCACCCTTTGCAGTAATGTAAAATGACATAGCCACTTTGGAAAACAACTGGTAGTGTCTTATAAAAGTGAATGTGATCTCAACAAAACAAAAGAGCAATTGTTGGGTATTTACCCAAGTAAAGTGAAAACTATATCCATATTAAAAGCCATACACAAATGTTTATTGCAGCTTTACCCACAACGTTAAAAACCAGGAGCAACCAAGATGTCCTTCAACTGGGGAATAAACAGACTGTGGTATACCCATACAATGCAATACTCAGTGATAAACAAGAAATGAAGTACTGATTCACTCAAGAACACAGATGAATCTTAAATGCATTTTGCTAACTGCAAAAAGTCTGACTCAAGTGTTGGTGGTATAGTGGTTAGCATAGCTGCCTTTCAAAAAGTCTGACTCAAAAGGTTACATACTGTATGATTCCATTCATGGTAACATTCTGGAAAAGATAAAACTACACGGATGGAAAACAAAAGCAGAAATTGCAAGGGGTTGGTGGAGGAGGAATAAGTAACTAAAAGGTGACTTACACAGGAAGTTTTAAAATGATGAAACTATCCCATACAGTACTAGGGTGGTGAATAAATGACTCTACTCGCTTGTCAAATCCAATAGAACTTACACCAGAAAGAGTAAACACTGATGTAAGTAAATTACAACGGAAAAAATTTACCCAGGACGTCTGGCGGGGGAAGGGGAGTAATTCTTTATGTCTACACATGAAAGAACTACACATATATCCATGCTTAGATGGTAAATGAGTTTCTCATTTCTAAATTTCTCAATTTTGAAACTGTTTTATGTGCATCTTGGGATGAGCAAAATGAATAGTGGATAGTGGGTACCCCTTTCTCAATGTTGGGGAGGGAATTTATAGGTAAGGAAAAAAGAAAGGTAATACTTGGTTAGAGTCAGTTACATCAGTATGAACTCATATTTATATATGCATAAGTGCTGCACTCAATATGCCAGCAAATTTGGAAAACTCAGCAGTGGCCACNCACGTTTCCAGGACATCCTACCATGTACCTACGTCAGCCCTATTCACTGTAGGGAGGGGACGACACACAGGCTTAAACTACCAGGAGTCGGGGATCACTGGAGGGCCGTGTTGGAAGCTGGCTATCAACACGTGATGGCTAGGAAGATGATGACAGCAACAGCGAACAATTCTGTGCCACATACTCTGTTCCAGGCACTGTTCCAGGCGCACAGCAAACCTGTAAGGCGGGTAGCACCTCCATTTCAAGGATGAAGAGACGAGCACACAGAAGAGAGGCTTACCAAGGCCACGCAGTTTCAGTAAAAGACATGCCTGGGACTCAAACTCAAGACAGTATCGATCAAAAATCCTGCCACACTGCATCCCAGATCTTACCCACTTTGTTAAGTGCTGTCCATTTGCTCTCCAGAATGGAGGCCTCAGTTGAAATCTCCCATGAGTAGTGATCCCCCATGAGAATCCAGTCTCTTGCTTACCTTTACTAATAGATACAAAGTAGAAACTCATTAAAGTTTGATTTCTATTTCTCTAATTACAAGTGGTAATATACTTATTAGCCATTCTGGTTTTCCCTTTAGATTTCACATATTGCCTATTCTTATTTTGTGTGTTTTCTTTCTGATCTGTAGTAGCTCCTTCTATATTCAGTCTCTAATAAATGTAATCCTTTGTCAGTTTTAGACATTGGTATATTTTCACCTAATCTATACCTATCTTTAGCTTTGACTACTGGGTGATTTGGTGACTAGAAATATTTAAATATGAATTAGGCAAAGTTATCAAACCTTATGGATTGTGATTTGGAGATCTAACTTAACAGATTTATCCTTATCCCAAAGTCACAAATACATTTTCCATTTTTTTTTCTTATTGGCCTTAGTATTTTACCTTTCATTTAGGTAAATTCACTTTGGAATTTGTCTTTGCTTTATGTGGTTTAAGGGAGATATCCAACTTTATTTTTGTCCATATTATAATAAGCCAATTTTCTGAGCACCATTATCCACCTCTTCCCCACTAATTTGTGACACTACCTCTATCAGATACCATGTCTCCAAATATCCACGTCCATTCCAAAAGTCTACTTTAGCAATAATTCTTATTTTCTAAATGGAATGATCTATCACTGTGAAAGTTACTACTCATCCTGCCTCCTAGATGAATGAAAAATCCAACTACCAAGCCCCAAAACCCCTGGGGATCCATACTAGCTTGTATTCTTCCCCCAAACAGAATATTCAATTAAGAAAATTATTTTAAAAAAATAAATGTGTGTTTATTAAAAAAGGAATACCATAACCAAGAACAGAGAAATCAACGCTTCCTCTGAAAGCCAGCATCCGGCAGTGTCAGCACACCTGAGATGTATGGGTCCTTCGTCCAAATATTACGTCTTAAATATTCTTCTGTAGTCAAAATTGGCATTCAACAAGTTGCTGGTCTGTGTGGCCCTGATTATTAGCATAGACGACTGTTACAACTGAATGCCTGTAACAGCTGCCCTATGCCCACTACCACAACCCACAGTCACTCCCACAGCCTCAAAAAAGTTACATATCCTCAACACTCCACTTGTAGGCAAGTTCCTCCACCGCCTTCTTGCTGGCAAGCCTGGCAAAGCGCTTCTGTTCAAATCCATTGGATCTGCAATCAAGAGATACTGATCAGCCAGAATCCTGAACTGAACATGTACATTTGAAATAAAGAACTCACCATCTAATGAACAAAAAGGAAAGTGAAAATATTTAAGACATAAGCAACAGAATCAGAAAGACAAAATACATACTCCACCCTTTTATTAGTCCTTGTTCAGAGCCTTTTCCCTCTCTCATTTTGACAACTGTTTCAAATATTTACCACTCTCTAAAGGTCCAACTCACTCTCAACTGATGTCTACATATTATACTTTATCCGTGCATTACACAAACATTTAGTGAATTCTTATTATACTCAGTACTGTGTCATGAAAACAAGTATAACATAGCACCTGTCCTGATATACTCATAGACTAGTGGAGGAGATTGACATTTAAACAAATAATTAAAACAAAAGGCATAGGTTATGGTAGAAATATGCACTGGGTATCAAAGAAGCAGAAAGGGGACCTTGCTCAGCTTGGAAGTGGGGTGGACAAGAATGATCAGGAAAGGCTTCATGGAGGGGGTCCTTATGCTAAGTCTGAAAAGACAGAGTGAAGCCAAGTCAGAAGGGTTAGGAGGGCATTTCAGCACACAGCACAGCAGAGGCAACAAGAGCAAAGGCACGAAAGTAAGAAATGGTATGGTGCACACAAGGAACCAAAGTCAAACTATATGGCTGGAGCTAAAGCAGAAGTAGAGCAGCACGAGCCAAAGTCAAAGAGGCAGGCAGAGGCCCCAGCGTAAGCATTGCAGGACAGGATGCGAGGCTCAGCTCTCACACAGTGAGCGTTAATTCTCGGAAAACTTCTCATTGGCGTATAGCTGATTTTCAATGTTGTGTTAGTTTCAGGTATACAACAAAGTGAATCAGTTACACACATACATATGAAATGAAAAATGAAATGAAAAGTCGCTCAGTCGTGTCCGACTCTTTGTGACCCCATGGACTATACAGTCCATGGAATTCTCCAGGCCAGAATACTGGAATGGGTAGCCTTTACCTTCTCCAGGGGATCTTCCCAAACCAGGGATCAAACCCAGGTCTCCCACTCATGTATCATGTATCACCTCCTCGAGGAAGCATTCATTCCCTGATCACAATCTCCCAGGGCTGAATCTACTCTTCCTTTGTGCTCCCAAGGCACCTTGAACACCCTCTATAGTAATACGTAGCAAGTAGCACTGAAATTATTTACTCGTCTGTCTTCTTCTGTAAATAGAAAGTGAGTTGGTGTGCTCCAGGACCGTCTTTTACTAATTGTGAGACCTTGGCACCTAGTACACAGCTGCTTATGTTATAACGTGTGCTAAGTGTTACTGAACTGTTACGGATGACAGGTTTCCCCCTTTCTTCAGGCCTTACCTAAGGGATGAGTTGGGTGAGTAAGGAAAGGCTCAGTAAGAAGTGAAGCTTATTAAGAATGGCATCATCCTTAGAAACATGAGTGGTGTTAGAGCCCAAGGAAACCACTGCTTCTTGCCTGAGGACTAAGTACTTAAGAGAATCAACACTACTATGATCATACAAAGGTCCTATGAATAACAAACCAAACCCTAAATAGAATCAAAAAAGCAAACTGCTAAAGAACTTACAGTGGAAAGAGCTTTAGACTAAAGAATCAGATGTCCCAGATCTTATTCCGGCTTTTTCAGGTGAGCTGAAAACTCTAAGTAAGCTGTGAAATTTATCAGAGGCTCAGTTTCTCTTTAAATACTGTTAAGTTAGATTAACTGATAGATTTATTCTAGAAATACTCACTTGCCAAAAATAGACAAAGAGTAGAAAAGGCAATGAAAGAAATAATCAGAAATAAAGCAAGGATGAGAAAGAAAACTAAAAAGGAAAACTCTAGGAGAAAATATGAAAAGTGTAGGATAACTACAGGGAGAGATGGAGACAAATTATACCAGTAAAAAACCAGGTCAAGGAGAGTTCTAAGTTTGGGGTCCAGAAACTTGAAAAAAATAGAGAAAGAACTCAATATAGCAGGGATTATCTTTAGGGTTGTGGCTATAAAAAGATCGACTTCTGGCTACACAGCAAATGAGTTTTCTGAAAAATCCTGCTACCAAAGAGCTGACATACAATATCCTGCAAACCAAAGCAGGAAACAAGCCTGAAGCCACAGCCAACCTGACGGTACCTGCCAATATCAGGAACTAGAGCTCTGGATTTAGACGGCAGCTTGAGGGACAGAAGATAACGCCTGGGGCCCACATACAGCAGTGCAGTAGATTCCAATCATGGCAGAGAACTCAAGCAGACTAACCTAGTCTCGGGGAACAATTATAAAATACAGTATGTGAAATGTTTGAAGGCATGAGTGGCCAAAGGCAGGCAGAGCCTGAGTGGGCGTTTGCTGTGAGAAGAGATTTGTGAAGCTTTTCGCTGGAGGACACTCCCCAAACTGCACAGCTCACGCAGGCAGAAGGCCACAGGCTTACTGGCTTTAGGTACGAGTGCAAAGTGGGCAGAGTAGCCAAAAAATCAGAGGCAAAATGGGAGGAAGAGACACTGAATGGGAGGAAGCTTCAAAAGGGACGCACCCCCAAATCTATATACAAACTGCACCCAAATTTTTGGCTACTTGCTAACCTGTGCTCGTGCAGGGGAAACCACAATGGGCCCAGTGAAAAAGCAGCAGCTAGAAACTAAAACAACTGAGCGGGAATTCGGCTGCTGCCACTGTGAAGGAGATACGTGTTTCGAGTTCAAATACACTCAAGTTAACTGTCTGAATAAAAATCAACACACCTCAAAGGAATTATTAGAACTCAAAGTCTCCACAATGTATCATTCATAATGTCCAGTATAGCATTTTTAAATGACCAGATATGTAAAGAAACAGTAAAATGTGATCAAACTCAAGAAAAACTATGAATAGAAACCAATGCTGAGATAACCCAAATGTTGCAATTAGCAGATAGGACTTCAAAGCACCAGTTATAAATATTCTCAAGGGAAAATAAATTGATTCACAATGAATGATAGGTAGGAAATCTCAGCAGAGAAATATGTCAAATGGGAATTCTAGAGTTGAAAAATATAATATACTAGCTGAAACAAAAAATTCAGTGTATGAGTCTAACAAGCTAAAAATGGCAGATGAGTCAATCAACTTGAAATGAGATCAATAGAAATTATTTCATCTTAAGAACAGAGAGGAAAATCATGATAGAAAAACGAGCAGGGCTTCAGACAACTGTGGTATAATATCAAATAGTGGAAACAGTACAATTGGAGAAGGGAAAGTGGTTTTAAAAAAATAATAAATGGGCAAAAAAATAGCCGAATGTGAAAAACATGGACTCGTAAATCCAAAAAAGCTCAACAAACTCAAAAAAGGATTAACACAAAGAAAAACCATACATAGGTACATCACAATCAAACTGCTGAAAACCAAACACCAGAAGAAAATTTTGAAAGCTGCCAGAGAAAACCAATATATTATAATGTGTGTATGTTGAGGTTGGGGGGAATAGGACAATGAAACAAACTGACTTCCAACTGGAAACAATGGTGGCCAGAAAGTGATGAGAGATCTTTAAAGAGCTGTCACTGAAGTCTGGAACTGTCAATCCAGAGTTCCATGTGTTGGTTTGAAACCTCAAGAGTTTCCTGGGTGCAATCTGAAATTGGCTCCCATATACGGAGGACAAGGAAAGACCAAAGAAAGAGGCAGACCAGTCCAGACTGGCAGGTGGCAGGTTTAATAAGCAAGGGAATTTACATAAAAGGTTTTCTATCTTGGGCAACCCCACAAAAAAACAGATCTCTGCACCTGCCTCTCAGAACATTAAATGTTCATATAGAGCCCTTATGGGTTCAGTCACATATTCAGTCCAGATGATCTCAACACCCTACTCTCTCAAGGCTGTGTCCTTGAAAAAGCTCCAGTAGGGGAAGAGTAGGCATGATGCACATTCCAAGGACAGGGGAGAGATAAGGGCCTCCAACTGCCTGGGTCCAGTTTATGGGTCAACCAATGGTCACATCCTCTCAAAAACCTCCTCCAATACTGCTAGTGAAACAATCCTTCAGAAATGAACGTGAGAAAAAGTTCTCTGATTTAATTAAAAGAACTATGCCAATGCCAACTCCTGGCTTTGATAATGTACTATGGTTATATAAGATGTTATCATTGGGAGAAATTGGCTAAAGGGTACACTAATAGTATTATTTTCAGGTTTTTCTGAGTCCAAGACTATTCCAAATTAAAGCTTTTAAAAAGTAAAGGTGAAATAAAGACATTTTCATTTCAACAAAACTGTATCTGTTGCCAATGGATCTGTACTGAAGGAATATTAAATTTCCTAATTTCTTTAAGAAAAAAAGAAGAACACCAGAAACGTTAACTATATGAGTAAATACTAACAACTACAATTTTTTTCTTTGGTTTTCTTGGTTTCTTTAAAAATACACAACTGCAAAGTAAAAATTTTACCACTGTATTATGAGATCTATTATACTTTTTAAGTAATATGTACGAAAACATGCATGTTTTAGTGCACAGTTTCAAAGAACAGCAAGGAGAGATAAGAAAGCCTCCCTAAGTGAACAAAGCAAAGAAATAGAAGGAAACAACAGAATGGGAAAGCCTAGAGATCTCTTCAAGAAAATTAGAGATACCAAGGGAACATTTCATGCAAAGATGGGCAAAATAAAGGACAGAAATGGTATGGACCTAACAGAAGCAGAAGATTTTAAGAGGTGGCAAGAATACACAGAAGAACTGTACAAAAAAGATCTTCATGACCCAAATAACCATGATGGTGTGATCACTCAGCTAGCACCAGACACCCTGGAACGCGAAGTCAAGTGAGCCTTGGGAAGCATCACTACGAACAAAGCTAGTGGAGGTGGTGGAATTCCAGTTGAGCTACTTAAAATTCTAAAAGATGATGCTGTAAAAGTGCTGCACTCAATACGAAATATGCCAGCAAATATGGAAAACTCAGCAGTGGCCACAGGACTGGAAAAGGTCAATTTTCATTCCAATCCCATAGAAAGGCAATGCCAAAGAATGTTCAAACTACCGCACAATTGCACTCATCTCACATGCTAGCAAAGTAATATTGAAAATTCTCCAAGTGAGGCTTTATCAGTACATGAACCGAGAACTTCCAGATGTTCAAGCTGGATTTATAAAAGGCAGAGGAACCAGAGATCAAATCGCCAACATCCACTGGACCATAGAAAAACCAAGAGAGTTCCAGAAAAACATCTATTTCTGCTTTATTGACTACGCCAAAGCCTTTGACTGTGTGGATCTCAACAAACTGTGGAAAATTCTTCGAAAGATGGGAATACCAGACCACCATACCTGCCTCCTGAGAATCTGTATGAAGGGCAAGAAGCAACAGTTAGAACCGGAATTGGAACAATGGACTGGTTTCAAACAGGGAAAGTAGTATGTCAAGGCTATATATTGTCACCCTGCTTATTTCACTTCTATGCAGAGTACATCATGCGAAATGCTGGGCTGGATGAAGCACAAGCTAGAATCAAGACTGCTGGGAGAAATATCAGTATCTCAGATATGCAGATGACACCACCCTTATGGCAGAAAGTGAAGAGGAACTAAAGAGCCTCTTGATGAAGGTAAAAGAGGAGAGTGAAAAAGCTGGCTTAAAATTCAACATTCAAAAAACCTAAGATCATGGTATCTGGTTCCATCACTTCACAGCAAACAGACAGGGAAACAGTGGAAACAATGAGACTTTATTTTCTTGGGCTCAAAAATCACTGCAGACAGTGACTGCAGCCATGAAATTAAAAGACGCTTGCTCCTTGGAAGAAAAGCTATGACCAACCTAGACAGCATATTAGAAAGCAAAGACATTACTCTGCCAACAAAGGTCCATCTAGCCAAAGCTATGGTTTTTCCAGCAGTCATGTATGGATATGAGAGTTGGACCATAAAGAAGGCTGAATGCCAAAGAATTGATGCTTTTGAGCTGTGGTGCTGGAGAAGACACTTGAGAGTCCCTTGGACTGCAAGGAGATCAAACCCATCAATCCTAAAGGAAATCAATCCTGAAAATTCATTAGAAGGACTGAAGTTGAAGTCAAAGCTCCAACACTTTGGCCACCTGATGAGAAGAGCCAACTCATTAGAAAACACCCTGATGCTGGGAAAGACTGAAGGCAGGAGGAGAAGGGGACGACAGAGGATTAGATGGTTGGATGGCATCACTGACTCAACGAACACAAGTTTCAACAAGCCCTCGGAGAGGGTGAAGGACAGGGAAGCCTGATGTGCTGCAGTCCTTGGATTCGCAAGGAGTCAGACACGACTGAGTGACTGAATAACAACATGAAAATAAGAGCAACAAAAACAGATTAAGTGGAAATACAGTGTTGCAAGATTCTTACACTTCATGTTAAATAGAACAATTATAACCATCAGTAGACTATGATAAGTTAAAGATATATATTGTGATCCTTACAGCAAAAACTGAAAAAAAAAAAAAAAATTGCAGTGGTGTAACTGAAAGGAAAACAAACCAATTAAGGTTCAAAACTAAATCCACACACCTAAAGTCTAAAACACTGACAATATTAAATTCTGGATAGGATATGGAGCAACAGAAATCCCCACCCTTTGCAGTAATGTAAAATGACATAGCCACTTTGGAAAACAACTGGTAGTGTCTTATAAAAGTGAATGTGATCTCAACAAAACAAAAGAGCAATTGTTGGGTATTTACCCAAGTAAAGTGAAAACTATATCCATATTAAAAGCCATACACAAATGTTTATTGCAGCTTTACCCACAACGTTAAAAACCAGGAGCAACCAAGATGTCCTTCAACTGGGGAATAAACAGACTGTGGTATACCCATACAATGCAATACTCAGTGATAAACAAGAAATGAAGTACTGATTCACTCAAGAACACAGATGAATCTTAAATGCATTTTGCTAACTGCAAAAAGTCTGACTCAAGCGTTGGTGGTATAGTGGTTAGCATAGCTGCCTTTCAAAAAGTCTGACTCAAAAGGTTACATACTGTATGATTCCATTCATGGTAACATTCTGGAAAAGATAAAACTACACGGATGGAAAACAAAAGCAGAAATTGCAAGGGGTTGGTGGAGGAGGAATAAGTAACTAAAAGGTGACTTACACAGGAAGTTTTAAAATGATGAAACTATCCCATACAGTACTAGGGTGGTGAATAAATGACTCTACTCGCTTGTCAAATCCAATAGAACTTACACCAGAAAGAGTAAACACTGATGTAAGTAAATTACAACGGAAAAAATTTACCCAGGACGTCTGGCGGGGGAAGGGGAGTAATTCTTTATGTCTACACATGAAAGAACTACACATATATCCATGCTTAGATGGTAAATGAGTTTCTCATTTCTAAATTTCTCAATTTTGAAACTGTTTTATGTGCATCTTGGGATGAGCAAAATGAATAGTGGATAGTGGGTACCCCTTTCTCAATGTTGGGGAGGGAATTTATAGGTAAGGAAAAAAGAAAGGTAATACTTGGTTAGAGTCAGTTACATCAGTATGAACTCATATTTATATATGCATAAGTGCTGCACTCAATATGCCAGCAAATTTGGAAAACTCAGCAGTGGCCACAGGACTGGAAAAGTTCAGTTTTCATTCCAGTTCCAAAGAAAGGCAATGCCAAAGAATGCTCAAACTACCGCACAATTGCACTCATCTCACATGCTAGTAAAGTAATGCTCAAAATTCTCCAAGCCAGGCTTCAGCAATATGTGAACCGTAAACTCCCTGATGTTCAAGCTGGTTTTAGAAAAGGCAGAGGAAC
>SJYX01012961.1:0-86053 GCA_006410675.1 Oreotragus oreotragus
AGACAGCTGAACATGAAAGCCTGAAGGTACAAAAAGTTTGATCTTTGGGTTTTGAATTTAGGTGTGACAGGCACACTGGTAACACTGAACTCCACAGAATGGACTGCATCATCCGAAGAGTGTAGAGACTCACATGGAGCCAAAGGTCAGGTCCTGGGAGAACTAGGATTGGATCCAGTGATGAAGCAGCCAGAAAAGCTAAAGATAAGAAGAAAACCAAGAGAAAATGCAAAAACAAAACAACAAAAAACCAAAACACAACAAAACACCAACCAAGAGAATACTTTAAAGAGGAAGTCATCAACCCTACTGAATGCTCCTGAGGTAGTAAATGAGAGAAGAAAAAGAACCAACAGCTATGATAGCATGGAAGAGACTGCTGATCCTAATGAAAGTATTTCAGAAAACCTGCAGGGATATACAAGGTGCTAGTACATGAAAAACGGAGGTAACTCAAATTAGTTATGATGGGAACTAAATAAAAGAGGTTATAGTTGGGTGGGATCAAAAGACCCCTCTCCTTCACCACTTTCTTTAAAGAACAGTAGCCATTAAGGGCATATTATGAGCTGTTGGAAGAACCTAGTAAAAGACTGATGAAACTAATTCAAAGTTTTGAGTAAGTGCAGAGGGACTGATTTTTCCTAAGTAGAAGAGAATACAGATACTGATGGGTTTGTAAATTTAGGGATGAAAAGCTGAGAAAGGTCCTATCAACTTTTTGCATCTTTCTCAGAAAATTTAAAAACTGCCAAGAACTTTTGAGCTTATTTGAGATTGTTAACCTGCCTTTTTGTAATAATTTTCTCCCATTCAACTGCTCAAGAGTAGACAGAAAACAATGAGGGTTTTCCAGATCATGACGTAGAGAGGTGCAGGAGTATGGTCTGAAGATATCTGTAAAGTGGAATCTAGCCTCTAGCCAGACCAGATGAAGACAGGAGTGAACTGGTAAAGAGTGATCAAGTGGTGGGATTAACTGTTAGTTGTGATGACGTAGAAATACTTTTTAGTGGAGGAGCTCAAGCAGATGAGCTGGAAAGTTTGTGGTTAAAGAAATGGAATTTTAATTCCAGACTTGGAAGTGACACAGGTTTTGATTATGTCAAAGCACAGTGCTCCCATTTATGGGAAGATCACTGCAATCAGAGGTACCTTTAATGAGCAAGGTCATTAGGAAATAAAAGGAGATATAATTTGTCCACTGAGTGGTAGACTGGGAGGCAGATAAATACGCAACAAATACAAAAATAAAGGACTTCTCTGGTGGCTTAGACCGTAAAGCGTCTGTCTACAGTGAGGGAGACCTGGGTTTGATCAGGAAGATACCCTGGAGAAGGAAATGGCAACCCACTCCAGTACTACTGCCTGGAAAATCCCATGGATGGAGGAGCCTGACAGATTACAGTCCACGGGGTCACAAAGAGTTGGACACGACTGAGCAACTTCACTCACAAAAATTATACACACTGGTATAGAAAATGAACACATGAAACTTCACTACAGAGTGATCTGGGTGGCTCTCTGAGGAGCTGCCATTTAAGCTGAGCTTACAATAGAGGAATAAGGATTCCAAAGAAAATGTGTAAAGGCTTGAGGTGGTGGGGTGGGTAAGCTTAGAATGTGATCCAGGATGTGGAAGCATCAGGAAAATGGGAAACTGGATGAGTATCTGGAAAGATTCTGGTTCAAGATGGTAGAACAGAAGGAGATGCACTCATCTCCTTCTGCAAGAAGACCAAAATTGCAACTAGCTGCTGAACAACCATTGAGAGGATGCTAGAACCCAACAAAAAATGATAGCCCACATCCAAAGACAAAGGTCGCAAGGAGATGGCAGGAGGGACACAATCACGATAAAATCAAATCCCATACCTGCCAGGTGGGTGAGTGACCCACAGACTGGAGAACAATAATACCAAAGTTGTTCTTGCACTGTTCTAAGTTCTTAACCCCAGGCTTCCCAGCCTGGGGATCCAACAAAAGAACTGGGAATCCACAGGGAATCTTGTCTTAAGGGCCAGCGGGATTTGATTATAGGACTTCCAGAGGACTAGGGGAAACAGACTCCAGTCTTGGAGGGCACAAAAAACTGTTATGCACACCAAGATACAGAGAAGACCCCACTGGAAACTGAACCAAAACTGCCTGCTAGTGTTGGAGGGCCTTCTGTGGAGATCTGAGTTGGCAAGGGCTCACCACAGGGATGGAAACACTGGATGGTCACCCTTGGTGTAAACCGTCTTGGAGCTCGCTGTTAACCCTACCATAGAGTCTGTAGGCCCCAGGGCTGGGTTGCCTCAGGCCAAACTACTACAAGGCAGGGAATGCAACCTCAAATCAACGAATGAATTGTATTAAAGCTTTACTGAGCAAGGTCCTGCCCACCAGAGCAAGACCCATCACCAGTCCCTCTCATCAGGAAGCTTACACGATTCTTAATCTCATCCATCAGAAGGCAGTCAGAAGGAGCACAGTCTCACAATGGCTAAAACAAAAACCAAATTAGAGAAAATTAATCACGATAAAAAGCAGAAAGTTATGTCCCAGATGAAGGGACAAGATAAAACCTGAGAAAAACTAAATAAGTAGAGAGGCGCAACCTTCCAAAAGAATTCAGAATCATGATAGTGAACACAATCTAGGATCTTGGGAAAAGAATGGAGGCAAAGACTTGAGAAGATGCAAACAATGTTTACCAAAGACCTAGAAGAACTAAAGAACAAACAAACAAGAGATGTGTAATACACTAGAAGGAATCAAAAGCAGAATAACTGAAGCAGAACAGACAAATGACCTGGAGGACAGAATAGTGGAAATCACCGCTGTAGAACAGAATACAGAACAAAGAATGAAAAGAAATGAAGACCTCTCAACAACACTGAAAAGTGAAAGTGAAGTCACTCAGTCCAGCCGGACTCTGCAAACCCATGGACTGTAGTCTACCAGGCTTCTGCATCCATGGGATTTAGAGTACTGGAGTGGGATGCTCTTGATGAAAGTGAAAGAGGAGAGTGAAAAAGCTGGCTTAAAACTCAACATTGAGAAAACTAAGATTATGGCATCTGGTCCCATCACTTCATGGCGAATAGTGCAAACAGTGGCAGACTTTATTTCTTTGGGATCCAAAATCACTGCAGATGGTAACTGCAGCTATGAAATTAAGACACTTGCTCCTTAGAAGAAAAGTTATGACCAACCTAGACAGCTTATTAAAAATCAGAGACATTACTTTGCTAACAAAGGTCCATCTAGTCAAGGCTATGGTTTTTCCAGTAGTCATGTATGGATGTGAGAGTTGGACTATAAAGAAAGCTAAGCACCAAAGAATTTANCTTGCTCCTTAGAAGAAAAGTTATGACCAACCTAGACAGCTTATTAAAAATCAGAGACATTACTTTGCTAACAAAGGTCCATCTAGTCAAGGCTATGGTTTTTCCAGTAGTCATGTATGGATGTGAGAGTTGGACTATAAAGAAAGCTAAGCACCAAAGAATTTATGCTTTTGAACTGTGGTGTTGGAGACTCTTCAGAGTCCCTTGGGCTGCAAGGAGATCAAGTCAGTCCTAAAGGAAATCAGTCCTGAATATTCATTGGAAGGACTGATGCTCAAACTCCAATACTTTGGCCACCTGATGTGAAGAGCTGATTCCTTTGAAAAGACCCTGATGCTGCGGAAGACTGAAGGTAGGAAAAGGGGCTGACAGAGGATGAGATGGTTGGATGGCATCACCGACTCAGTCGACTCAGTGAGTTAGAGCAAGCTCCGGGAGTTAGTGATGGACAGGGAAGCCTGGTTGCTGCAGTTGGTGGGGTCACAGAGAGTCAGAGCAACTGAACTGAACGAATAGCTGAAAACTTTCCCAACACAGAAAAGGAAATAATCAACCAAGTCCAGGAAGCACACAGTCCCAGGCAGGACAGACCCAAGCAGGAACACATAGAGACATACAGTAATCAAACTGACAAAAATTAAAGACACAGATAAAATATTAAATGCAACACATAGTAAACAAAGGGAAAATGACAAATGACATACAAGGGAACTCCCATCAGGCTATCAGCTGATTTTTCAACCAAAACTCTACAAGCCAGAAGGGAATGGCATGATATATTAAAAGTATGAAAGGGAAGAACCTACAGTCAAGAATATTCTACCCAGCAAGACTCTCCTTCAGGTTTGACAGAGGAATCAAAAGCCTTCCAGACAAGCAAATGTTAAGAGAGTTCAGCACCACCAAACCAGCTTTATAACAAATGCTAAAGAAACTTCTCTAGGCAGGCAGGAAACACAAGAGAAGGAAAAGACCTACAGAAAGTAAACCCAAAACAATAAAAAATTAAGAAAATGGTAGTAGGATCATTCATATGGATAATTACCTTAAATGTAAATGGATTAAATGCATCAACCAAAAGACAGACTGGTTAGGTGGAGGAAAACATGTGCATGTATGCACTTCCACTTACCACGTGACTGTTTGAGGCTCCCCAAATTATATGTAACTATTTTATATTATTAAGTTAATCATGTTCCCATATGGCTTACAATTATCTTTTTTGTCTGGCTACTGATTGTGAAACTGATAAATGTCTTTTACTCTAGTGAATTATGTAACTATTACTCACTTAATACCACTGTATGATTGGTCAACAGAAAAATAATAAAACTCTTTGTTTTCACTGAAATGCTTCTGTGCTGGCTCAAATGGTAACAAACTTGCCTACAATGCAGGAGACCTGAGTTCAGTCCCTGGGTTGGGAAGATCCCCTAGAGGAGGGCATGGTAACCCACTCCAGTCAATGGGGTTGCAAAGAGTCAAACACAACTGAGCAACTAACTACATTTTCACCAAAACTAGGATATAATAGAAAAGCCTGTAATCACCTTTTAAAATCCAGATGCATATCAGAATTATCTTGAAAATTTTTGAAAAATACAAATGTTCAGGCATTGCTTTTTTCTCCAGAGCTCCAGATGTTTCTAACGAGCAGTCATGTTTAAAAACAACTGGACTACACAATGATCTTTTATCTAGTATGTTTTACTTTTTCTATTTCATATTCAGTCTCCCATTTCATTTAGCTTGTTTTCCAATTTTTCCATCTCTTGTTTTCTATGATCTTTCTCAAGTCTTTATCCTTTATCAAGTGTAGTAGGAAAACTTTTGTATACATATAAATGTATTATACATATATTAGGAAAATAATGAATTTTTGCCCCCCAAAATTATGACATTTTGATTTCACTAGACTATGAATAGAATGTTAGATTTCTAATTAAAAAATAGAAATGCAACGAAGGTTTACTGTATAGCATAGGGAACTATAGTCAATCCTATATTTCACCATAATTGAAGTCTGAAAAATTCCTACTTTAACATTTAACATCTTTTCTGTACAAAAGAAGTTCCACATGCTAAGACACACTGGGTTCTTTAACAGATCTAATACAGCTTAGAAAACTTCTCTGACCACTGCCATCACCTTCCCACCCACTGACATCACACACACTACCCACTAATTTTTGCCTCAACTATTTCAAGTTTCCCAACTTTTAACTTCCAACTTATCCGACCAATCTTCTATACTGTGCCAACTGCCTTTCTAAAATTGGTACCTGATTAGATTGTTCAAAATAAATGCATTCAGTAAGCACTTAAAATCAAAGCATGGTGAAGATAACATGGCATACGAGAACCTTCATGGTCTGGCCCATCTGCCTCTTTGGTTCAGCTTCTCCAACTCCCTGTCTTTCCACACTGACCACCTTAATACTGCAAATGCACTATGCTCCTTCCTACCTACAGCCTAGAATTTCCTTTTCCCCTCTGACCAGTTGCTGACCTCTCATTCAAGACTCATCTTTCTATAAACACTCATAACCACTTATCTTTCTCCCTGAAAACAGAGCATTTCCTCCTTAATATCTCTAGTTTTTAATGCAGTTTTAATAGCTATAGCAACTGTGTTTGCTTACCTTATCAAAATTTGCCTTGTTAAACTCTCTGTCCAGCAGTTAAAAAAAATAATTTACTTATGCTGACTGAATTTGACATTGCTGAAAAAATTCTCAAAATGTTACATTTCACTTAACTCGATGTATTTTGAACAACATGTTCTGACTGGTAAGATTCAAATTCTCTGGATTTAGAAGAGGGAAAAAAAAAAATCAAATTTTCAAACGATGAAACCTTAGGCAAATTTACATTGTGGGAAGAAAATCTCTCAAAGACAAGGCACTGAGGAAAAGTATACCATGAAAAATATATACTTTTTGATTCTTTTTTAATACTTAGGCATTACATTCCGTATCAAATTTTACCAACATGCTGTTGTTCTATAAATCCATTATTTATTTTATATCATAATTTGATTTTTCTGTTCCATGCTAAAAAGCCCACTATTCCATTAGTTTCAGCATACAGTACCTGGAATATAAAAAAAATCAACTCGATGTTGGCAAATCTCCCCCCCGACACGTAGGAGAACAATTACAGAAACGTCTAGTAGTTAATTTTCTTAAGCTAATGAGCAAAAGAAAAGCCCCAATACATTGGCACTTTTCCTTAACAGGCTCATCGCTACATTCATCAGAAATAAACCTATTTGCTGCTGTACTATAGAGCACACTGCCAAATGCCTACCTTTAAGAGTTAGGTCAACTTCTAAGAAAACTGTACGGAAACATTCAGTTGTTGACAAAAATTTAATATTAAAATTACTCATTATTAATTTAGGAAAAAAAAACATGTATTAATCACCCATTAGAACAATTTTTATTTTAATAAATAACAGTGGGCTTACCAAAGGGTAGAGATTTTAATGTGCCAAGTTTTATGCATATTGGTAATAAACCTTAAGGAGGTGAAACCAACTATTCCATATACCCCATTCGGCCCTAAAAATAAAACTATAATACTTTAATAATAAAACTTAAAAAAATACTTCCCAAAAGAAAATAATTCACTCCTTGACCATGCTTATTTATTCAGAGTACCAGCAATTTCAGTTAATATTAAGTGCTTCATTTTTCCTGCAAGTCTGATGTTGCACAGGGAATATACACATTTTCATATCACAATATCATCAATATCTCAGGCAAATAATATTGTGAATGTAACTGGTTTATAACAAAGTCAAAAATCAATGCTACTATTCATGGCAAACAGAAACAAAAGTAAATTTGAGAGAATGTTTTCTTTTGTTTCCCGTACTGACTTTAGTTGGACTTCAAAGGAAGGTTCATAAACTCTCCTGAAATAACCTCTATCTCTGGCCGTAAATCCACAGTATAAATATGGTGAATAAAGCTAAACTATAAGAGCTAACTATATACTGAATAATCAAAATAATCAATTATAACAACTAATACTGCTCTGGAAGACCAATCTAATGAAAAAAGTATCATTAGATATGGCAGGAAAATACAGACAAATCTGTACAATCTAACATCTATAAACAGTAAAATCAAAACATCCAACTTCCTTATAGAAAGTGTTTTATCTATGTAATTATAAATGTTTAAGGACTCTTGCATTTTATAAACACAAGATGGGCTCACTTTGATGATACCAATTTTAAGATTTATAAAAATGTTTAAAAAAATCTTTCCACAAAAGTTTATACAGTTTAAAGCTATACACCAATCTATAAATCTCAGAAAATGGGGGTGGGGGGAAACAAAACCTTTATAAGATCACATGTATAAAACAAGAAATGAAATGTGATTTTATTTAAGGCAATACTGGGCTACTTCACAAATCACCACCTCAAATATTTACACTGCTCCACACTACTAGTTTCTATCACATTCACAAAGGATTTTTTTTTTTAATACTAAATGTTTAAAATCTTTGATGTAGGAAATCCTTTATTCACATTTCCATTATATTTCATGGAATCATAGTAACTGTATCCAATTGAAAGCTTTGAAAAAAAAATGTAGCTATAGGAAATTGCTAAAGAATCTGCTTTAATTTCACATGTATACCACCCAAAAAAAATCCCGGAAGGTAAATTTACAAAGCAGAGCAAGTTGTTGATATAAATAATGTGTCTATGTAGGAAATCCTTTATTCACATTTCCATTATATTTCATGGAATCATAGTAACTGTATCCAATTGAAAGCTTTGAAAAAAAAATGTAGCTATAGGAAATTGCTAAAGAATCTGCTTTAATTTCACATGTATACCACCCAAAAAAAATCCCGGAAGGTAAATTTACAAAGCAGAGCAAGTTGTTGATATAAATAATGTGTCTACTTTGTGAAAAGTAAATCTTTTTTTGGAGATCATCTTGTAAATAAATGTTTTATGTAAAAAAAAAAAAAATCAATGAACTATGGCAGAGTTTCTAGTTTTTAGTTCAAAAAATTCTGAATTTAAAACAATAAAATAACAGTTTTAAAAACTTGATCACCTGGTTAAAAATTAAAACTCCAAATATAAACGTGTCATTTAATAGTTTAGACTTACACACTGCTGGTGGCAGCAAATGATTTACAATAATAAATATATACAAAAAAAGGTATCTACAGAGTACTGTTACACATGAGCAGTGACCTGGTGAGACAAATCAATCACACAGATAACTCAGTTTAGTTCATGAAAAGGGCAACTGGCTGATAGAAATTTGAGGTTTAGCTCAACTATTTACAGTAACTGAAGTATGGATTCTGTTCCTCAAGTCCCATAGGGATAAAAAAAAGTTTTACATGACAAAATGTCATGTTTTTTTTTTTTTTTTCCTTTCTTTTTTGGCCAGGTTAATTCACGTCAGCAACAACAAAAAATAACGAAAATGTTTCACAATTTTAGCATGCTTGATGGCTTCCTATTTAAAATAAAACTGTAAATAATGTATTTATAGGACATCAGTTATCAGTACTGCCCTCTCCCTGTGGCTTTGCCCATACTGATGTCTTTCATAACAGACACATCTGGATCATTTGAACGTACTTCAAGTTTTTTCAGACTGACGGTAGGTTTCATTTCCTGAAGCTGCTTTAAGACAAGCTCAGTGCAATCTTTCAGAGTCTTGTCTAAAACGATTTTTACATTATCGCTGCACTGAAGCTGTGTTGGATTGGCAAACTGTACAAAAGTTTCACTTTCTTTACAAGAACATATATGATTTCCACTAGTCACAGCAGTCTTGTCGACATTTTTTCTTGAGTTTGAATGGGATCCTTTTTTACTCCCACTATTGGGATGATCTTTGTCGGTATTTTTCTTCTGTTTCACTGCAGACTCCTCCAGGAATTTGAGAAATGATACCTCAAATCCCATTGGTTTAAATGAGCTCCAGTCAAAAGATGAAGGGTGATCCTCAGTGGTTTGAATTGCAACAGCAGTTTCTTCTTCCTTATGTACACTACTTAATTCAACTGCTGGTGCTGGTTCGGCTTTTTCAACTTTTCTCTTTTTACTTTGGGAGACATTTTTTTCTTTATTAACTCTCTTCAAATTACTTGCTTTTTGTTTTTCTGACTGGCAAGGGTTATTTTCCTTAAAATCATTACTTACATTTGAAGAGATCTGAGGCTGGGTCTCCACACTTGTGTTGTCTTCATTTATTAATTTGGTAATAAATAATTCTGTTAGTTCATCCACTTCATCTTTTTCATTTTTTACAACTTCCTTCTGTGGAACTACAGCTGTTCTTGCATTATCATTGCTTTCTGAT
This sequence comes from Oreotragus oreotragus, assembly GCA_006410675.1. Classification (NCBI taxonomy): domain Eukaryota; kingdom Metazoa; phylum Chordata; class Mammalia; order Artiodactyla; family Bovidae; genus Oreotragus; species Oreotragus oreotragus. The sequence continues at coordinate 9,686 of SJYX01012961.1, forward strand.
ACACTTGTGTTAGAATCCTTCACACCATTTTTTTCAACCTCTTGCTCAGAAGCTTCCTTTAATTGTGAGCTGCAACACTGTTTGAAGACAATGAGGAGATTGCGGTGTTGTGATGTAAATGCCTTAGATAATTTATGGCATTTATAATGTCTGATAATATTGCTTTCACTTGTAACAACCGATGTACACCCCTTTATCATACATGGATACTGGGTGACAAATCTGCTCGTACACTCAGACAAGGCGTCATTTCTAGCCTTTATAGAATATACATGCTTTCCACGTTTTAGAGAGTAAGGCTTATTTTCTTCAATCTGCACAATCTTTGCAGTCTTGTTTTCCAAATTATTTTTTTTCTTTCGTTTGGTCTTAGGCATTTTGACTCCTTCCCTTCCAGATCTGTATTTTGTCCCCCGGTGTTTAGACTTATTAGTCTTTTCTTGGTTTGCTTTGCTTGATATATTTTCCTGACCAGGTGTTAATCTTCGTGGCCGAATGAGATGAGCTTTATGTTTGTCATTATGCTTATTAAAAATGTGTCGGAGGAGATTAGACCGGGTTGCATATATTCGGTCACAGCCTTCACAGTCACACTTGTATATGCCATCTTCTTCAGTTTTACTTGCCCTGGCCCCGATTCCATGGTCTGCCTCAAGATGAACAACATAGTTCAAATATGTGGTAAATGAAGATTTACACTCTGACTGATCACATGGAAATTTCCCAACATCCACAGAAGCGGTCATACTTTCAATTTCTTCAGGTGACATCTCGTGAAGCTTCATGTAGTGTTGTATTAGGCCAGTAATTGCCTGGAAAATTCGAGAACAGTCACTCACCTGACATCGAAATTCTTTCACAGTTTGTTTCGTTTCAATTTCTTCACTCTCTTTACCAGCTTCACTCTCCTCTTCAACCTCTGCAGGAAATGCAGGTAGATCTGATTTGTGCACAGCCTGGTAATGCAGAATTAAGTTCTGCTGTATCGTGAAAGCGGCGAAGCAACCCTGATGAACACAGCGATAAGGTCTGTAGGGACTGTATCTTGTGGGAAACTCCGGAGACTGAGAAACTGGCTTCTTGCGTTTCCTCTCCTCCTCTTCTTTTTTGTGTCTCCTAACTTTCCGTCCTTTGGGCTGGACATTTGAGAGAGGGTTTGTATTACACTGTTCTGAAGTAATTGCGATCACTTGAGAACTGCTTTCCGTTTTCTCGGGACTTTTTTTTTCTAGAAGTTGTTTTTCTGGGATCACTGCTATATTACTGAGGGTATTTTCTTTCATTGCTCCCAATTCTAAAGCAGGCTGGCATTCCCTTTTATTTTCCTCTGTCAGAGCTAGCTGTCTTTTTACTTGTGTAATTCGTGGGGCTGATGAATTTTCACTCTGAGACTTTCTTCCATAAGGTCTTTTTATTTTTAATTTGACCATTTCTTCTGTTGTAAAATGATGCACCAACTGACAGTGTGCCCGAAGATTAGAATTTCTTGTAAATGTCTTCGTACATGTAGGTACTACACATTTAAATGGAGCAAATTTCAACTGATTCTTCTTAATTTCAAGAATCATCTCTGGAGTGTAGTGATGAATTTTACCGTAGTGCTTAAACAGTGCATCTTTTGTCATAGCGCTGTAATTACAGCCTTGGTTTTGACACACAAAGGGTTTATTAACTCTGTCATTAAACTGAATGTTGCTTATAATTTCAGAAACTGGCTGAACAACTGTGACATTTGGAATTGATTTCACCGGAGTGGGAGTCAGTGTCACTGATGTATTTATCAGTACACACTGGGGTGCTGGAGTGGACAGGTCATTTTCTAATTTTAATTTCTGTAAGCCTTCTAAAATCTCCTGTATTTGATCCTCCTTATGTAATGCTTCAGACTGAGGAATGTTACTTTTTGTTGGCATGACACCTATGAAGGAGGAAAACTGAGACGACTCGGATAACTTGTTATTTTGTACAGTGTTTACTGAAGGAAGCTGAATGTTATAATTTATTTGAGCATTCTGTGATGTTTCACCAATACCCTGAGATCCATTTTTTACCTCAAGTATTTGAGAATTCATAGCACTTTTAATAATTTCAAGAGTCTTTTCAAAGTTTTGTATGACATTGTCTTCAGAGATCTGCAAATCAGAATTTATTGAAGGTGTGCATGAATTCAAAGCCATCATTTGGGAATCACCATTTTCAGTTTTTAATGTTAAAGGAGCTAACACTGTATGGGACTCAAGACTGGTTTTGAAGTTTTCTTTCATATCAGTCATAAACAACTGATTGTCAACATTATTTAATTTCTGTGTTAGATTTTCCACCAAACCCTGAGGTTCACAATTGGGAATTACAGTGGAATGAAGGTTAGTAGTTGGTATCTCAATACTCTTTGCTATAAGTCCCACTGCTGTTAAGTCACTCGTTACCAAGTTTTGGGGAGTGTTAGGGGCAATTAGTGGAGGAGTAACTTTCTTTCTTCTCTTAGAAGCACTGTTTCCCTTCTTATTTAAATGACTAGACCTTGTGTTCTGAGGACCACTTATAACTGAAACACGTGAACTGCTACCGGTAAAACTTTGTGATGACCCACTAGAATTAGGGAATGAACTAGAACACAAACCATTTTCAACAGTCTTCAGTAGTAAGTCGTTTGTTGGAAAAACAGGCAAACTGCTGCAATCCTCAATGGAGGGAGTTTTGGGGTTTGGTGTCCCATTCTGGTCTGTCAGCAGGGGGCTTGGGTGGCACACTGTCTGCAGCAGGGTTGGCACAGGTGGACTTGGCATCACTGTTGTGTTTACTTGTGCTGCGTCGGAGACACAACCTGGGGGGACGTGAGAGAGCACATCAGCACCCTCAAATGTACTGGGAATGCCAGCAGTTTCCAAAGCCTGTTTGATGATTTCGCTTCCCTCTTGACTAACACTTGTATTAAAGCTAGTCACACCAGTCCGAGAAAATGTATTTGGTAAAAATGTTGAGGAACGGTTTTCAGCAGCAAGAAGTTGCAGGAATGATGGATCTTTAAAACATGCTTCTGCACTGAATGTAGACTGTTGTGGCTGCTGCAAGTTTACGGTATTTGTGGAGAGAATCATGCTGGCAAGAAGAGAAGGCTGCCCATTATTCTGTAGAAGTTCTTGAGCAATTTCTGCTCCATCCAGTGGTTTACAGTAAGATCGCTTGGACAAGTGTCCACCCAGAGATCTGGGGTTAGTGAAAGCCCTGTAACACCTGCTACAGATAAATTTCCCATCTCTGATGATTGCTGGCCATTTAGCCCTTTTGTTGTGCTTGGGTTTTCTTTCTTTCCCATTTGGGCCCCGCCCGCGGTCTTTTTTCACTTTTTCCGGTCCAGGCTGTTGGGTACCCGTGCCACTGAAGTCATTTGCAACACTGACTTGTGAAGGAAAAACTGCATTCTCACCATTTCCTCCCTTTAGAAAGGAGGAATTGGTATTTCCTTCAATCTGTGAAGAAAAATGATTTGTACTGTTTTCCAGTTGGGAGAAAACAGAGTTAGTCCCACTGTCTGCTGGTGAAGGGAAAAGCGACACTGAGGTGCTTTCTGCAGGCAACGGAAGGAAAGGATCTGAGCCGCTATCGATATTCAAAGGCAAAACCGTCTTGGCCAGGTCTTCCATTTGCACCGGCAAGGCAGTGCTAGGTACACTCTCCATCGGGGAGCACAACAGACCAGCACCGTGTTCATGCTTATCCTGAGAAGGGAGACTTGGATTTACGACACTCTCCACCGAGGGCAGCAGTGGAGCTGACACACTTGCTAAATGAGCTGGAAAAATGGAGGATGAGACATGCTGCAACTGATTAGAACAGGTAGGAGTCCCAGTGGCTTTGGTCTGTGGTGTAAAAAATGCATTATTAGAACTGCTCACCTGCGATGGCAAAAAATAAACAAACTTTCCATTATTTGGTGTATTTAAATTGTTAGCCTTCTGACCCCTTTTGCTTTTGCGTTGCATTTTGAATGCTGCATACTGGTCGGGGTGTGCCGTCTTCATGTGTTTCCCAATACTCTGGGAAGAGTTGTAGGTTCGAGTACATCCCTCAACCTGGCAACTGAATTTCTGAACTGGCGCTTTTGGAGGCACTGATGGAGTTCCTAAAGAATTACTGAGGTTGGGCTGTGGTGGAACAAATGAGATACTTTCCAGTGTCTTCAGAGGTAAATTATAAAGACTGGATGATGTTTTAACATTACCTCCACATTCAAACTTGGGAGTTGGTAAACTGTTTTGAAACCCTGCCTGGTTTTGCACAGAAAAGGTCATCAGGTGGTTGCTCACTTGTTTTTCTAAGTTTTGTGTGGTCATGGTGTCTATCTTGAGGGCTTCTGAGGCCACTAAAGAATTCTGAGTAATCTGGGTTTCATTAAAACAATCCTGTTCTTTTCTCTCTTGGAAATCTGTGTGACACAAATCATTACAAGCATTTTCAACTGGTATATGTAAGTTTGTGACCAGTGATTCACCAGTGCTTTCCACAGTTGAGTTTTCTTGCTTTCCAAAGTTCTGCTCGATCCCCTGATTGAGTGACACCTGAATGGACACGGCTACTTCACTGGCCTGAAGCAGGGGAGTGGGAGTAGTGTTTCCCAAACCATTTGGCAGTGGACCATCAGCCTGCCCAAGCTCCGAAGCAGAAACCTGGTGTTGTTTGGTCACAGGTGATTCTGCCTTGCTTTTATCCCAAGCACCACTTCTATCAGCTGGGATGGTGTTTTCAACACTATTTTCTGAAGGAAGCATGGATCTTTCTTTCTCAGCGTTCCCTTCTGCACTCTGATTCACTCTGGAAAGCTGAACAGAATCTCCAGCTGAATTAAGTTGGTCTTCAGGAGGCAGCACTTTTTCAGGAGTATTGTGATCTTCCAGATGCTTTTCAAGCTCACTCTGAGAACGGTAAACTTTACCGCAACCTGTGAACTTACACGTGTAGGTATTATAATGCTGTGCTTCATGGTCATACAGTAAATAAGCTTCTGAAAAAATTCGGCCACATTTAGGAAACATGCACTTTGCTCTAAAGACCTGATGTTCCTTTCGGTGGGTTAAGAGCTCCGCATAGCTGTTAAAACCAGCCTTACACTTCATTTGTATACAGATGTATGGTTTACTGCCACAGTGCATTTGTAAGTGATCATTGAGATGAGTAACACTTACAAAATGCCGCCTACAGTACTGGCAAATAACTTTTTTGCTTTGCATTTCAAGAAAGCGCTTGGCATCTTCATTATCCTTATGTCCCTTTACATGAGCAATTAAATTTTTAAAGTACTTAAAGCCCTTTTTACAAAAAGTGACAGGGCAATTGAATTCATTAACAGGTACTGGTTTCTGGACTGGGATCACCTCTGGCTCGTAAGATTTGTCTTTGTCATCAGTTTCGTCATCTGAGCCGTCATTGTCGTTAAACACTATGAAGTCTGTGGAATAGAGACTGTTCTTCTTGATCGGCCGCTGCTCCTGCTTGGCCACAGCATTTGTCTTCTGATTCTCGTTGGTAGTTGTGATCTTAGGAGGCCGTCCCAACCTTCTTAATGGTTTCATAGCTGCCAGTCTCTCTTTACTTGATTGTTTAACATGCAATGTGACGTGAGGGACAAAAGTTTCTTTAGAATTAAAGTTCTTTGCGCATATGGGGCAACTGTAAATCCCATCTTTGTAATGTTTTTGAGCATGTCGTACTATTCGATGACCAAGGAACTCTTTATCACATAGCACACAATACTGCATGTAGGCTTGCCAATTTCTGAACCGAGCCGATATAAATCCCCTCTCTCTTAACTGTTTTATCTCTCTCTTTTTCTGCTTTTCATCACAAATGTCTCTAAGAAGGCCAGAATTAGCACCAATTCCACCATTCACAGAAGTGTCTTTACTATCTTCCTGGTAGTCTGCTACTTTCTCATAAACCTCACTGTCATTTAATTCATCTATTGAAGACACGATGGATGCTTCTTCTCCCATTAATGCAAGACACTGTCGTTTTAAAGTTTTCCAATCCCAGAATTCTGGATCAAAGGGCCACTGAGTTTTCAACACAAGTAAGAGCTCACAGCGTAGGGAATTTGGTATTGGAAGATTCTCTTCATCATATTTCTGGTCTGGCTGGTTGTACAACATTTCCACAGCATAATATGCATCTACTGTAGGCTCAATAAGGAATTCACTCAGTTGACAAGCACGTTTAACTTCCAGATCATCAGGCAACAAGCAAGAAATGGTCTTGCAGATAGATATTTTCACTTCAGTATTTTCTGTAGATTCCAGGCGAAGAGCTTTTACACATAGCTCTATACAAGTGGCAAGTCCAGCTCCTTCAGTCTGTGAAGAAGCAAGCAAGAAATGTCACCTTAATTTACACTCATCAATGCAGATTTGTGAATTTAGTAATTTTAAAACTGAGGTTTGTTTTCTCAAATTTTGCAACAGCCCATCTATGAAGATAACCCCTCCCAAGCATTGTGGCTGTGTATGTGTGTGAAATGAGCTGTAGAGAATAGCAAAAAACAAACTGGTAGCTAAGACATGAGTATAAAATCATGTAATGCCCAGGCAAACTTGGAGGTAATTTAACTTCTCTGATCTTTCATATCACAATATAGAATAAGAGATCAAAACAGCACTTAATTAAACTGCTGTGAACATTAATAGATATCATGGATCTAAAGTATCATGTCTGGCACATAGTAAGTGATCAAGAAACGTCATTAACTTTATTGAAAATTTCATTTCCTAAGTTTGTATTTACAATCTTTCTTAAACAACAACCCCCTTAGTTCAGTTATAAAACTGAGAATGTCCCCATAATTCCTAACTCATTAGCAATGAAAAGAGATCCTCACATTTGAGAAGAAAGTTCTTTTTTTTAATACTGGGAATCCTAATTCGATCATAAAGTGCAGTGAAGTGAAAGTTGCTCAGTCATGTCCAACTCTTTGCGACCCCCATGGACTATACAGTCCATGGAATTCTACAGGCATGGAGTGGGTAGCCTTTCCCTTCTCCAGGGGAGCTTCCCAACCCAGGGACTGAACCCAGGTCTCCTGCATTGCAGGAGGATTCTTTACCAGCTGAGCCATGAGGGAAGCCCAAAATTGAATGCCAAATCACCTACCTCATGACTGGAACATCCTAAGAATAAGGAATAGCAAAAGACACAACAAACCCTTTATCCTTTTTAATTAGCATCTTGAACTATTATGATAATATAGCAGTAACAAAGGTAAGAGTCATTTGAAAAATATATGAAGAGATAAAAATGGGTTTAAAAGGCTAAAAGAGAACAAACAAATGAGAAATAAGCCAGTCACAAGATGTGGCCACATTCAGGGTAATTAAATATGTGTGCTTTAGACCAAAGGGCAAGGAAGTCAAAAGAAGTTCAAAAGAGCTGAAAGGATTTCTATTTTCACAGGTTAAGAAGGAAACAAAATATTTTACTGAAACCGAAGCTTAGATTTGTGGACCAAAAGGAGAGTGAGTGAAACAGGCTGAGAAACTGAACTGGCCATCTTAATGTTGTAAATCAATTTGAAACCTCAATAAATAAGGCCAACAAAACAATATCAAAATTTTTGTTCTTGTGAGTTTTTTATCGTTCTGAGTATGTGTTACTGATGATTAAGTTTACAGTAATATTCAATTCATAAACTGGTTATATGACAACTATCTTTAGAGTTGAGTAGAGATGGAGTTAGGTGAACAGTGTCAGAACTGAGTTAAATTATAGAACACCGAACTGGTGTCTTGAAAATCAGAGGAGTGCTTAGTGTAGAAAAAAAATCACACACATGGTGCTCAGAAGCACTTAAGTGTGTAGCGAACAGAGGAGAAAACAGATTTTTTCTTTATACTACTTTTCATGCTTTTTTGGTTACTAGGAACTTTGTTTGGCCAACACTACTTGAGAGTCTAACAGGTAAATGGGTTAGAGGGCCCTCTTCTTCACTCAGCATCTACTCTATACCAGGGACTATGCTAAGCCAGGTGCTTTTTCCCTCTCAGGAGTCTCGATATTCCACTATTAAAGAAAGACATATTACAAAGCAACTGGTAATGTGTCTCAGCAAATATGAGATCCTTAAGGGTAGGGCTTTATTTTATCAACTTTTTGACTGCAGGGGTCTAGGAAAAAATAAAATGATGAACCAAGTTATTTGCTCCATTTCCTTTACAGATCTCAATTACAGTTTATGAAGGAAATAATTATTTTAAGTCATTATGTGAGTAGCTGGGCAACAATTCTCAACTCCTGGAGTTTCGAGGTACAAAGGGGAAAGGGATACACCAGATAAACATTCCTGTTCTTTCCTTTACTGTTCATTCCTGTTCTTTACTCCTGAAAATGAGAAATTATTTCAGGAGGAAAAAAAAAAAAAAAAGCACAAGATACATGTAAGATTTACTGACCAAATATAGATCTTAAAAGATCAAAGACAGTAAGAATGTCTGTTGGTCCCTACTTTCAAAAACAGAATTATACATACAAATACTTCATGTCATGCTATATCCTAGCTTTCAAGGATCCCTAAGACCTGCTTGGCATCCCATCCCATGCAGTGGTAGCACCTCTGGAAACTGTGTTTTGTGTACTTTTAAAGTGGAAACCAAATGCATTCCTATAAGGATTACTATAACAAAAGAAATTAGTTTTGTAAAATCTGGATTTTGATTTTTGCTAGTAAATGAATGGAAACACATATGCAATCTCTGTTATCACTTCCCTTTAGAATTCTGTCTAATGTACTGTTTAATCCATCTATTGTTTTCATGTCTATGATTATGTTTTTATATTTCTAAAAGTTCTTTTGACTCTTTTTTAAATCTGCCTGGTCATTTTATAGGACCTCTCTCTCTTTTTCATACTTTCATTCCTTATTTTATATCTTTAAATATATGTATTTTATAGATTTATCAGACTGCATTTAAAGAATTAAGCAAATGATTCCATCATTCTGTCTACTGAAATTCATTCACGTTGTTTTGTATGCTTAATAGATACTGATAGTTAAATTGTCTTTAAATATATGTAATTTATATACTTTTTTCCTTGAAAAAGTTTAATTCTACTGTTATTTCTCTGCAAAAACTGCCTATGGCTGACGTTTTCATTGTAAATCTTGATGGTTAACCTATCTTGAGAAGAGCTTTATCAAAGAATCATGTATTGAAGGTATGTCCCTCCAAAGTAGTTCTCCATTTGCTTCTGCCAGGGATCCCAGGCATTTACCAGCCCAGGACTTCACCCTTATAAAAAAAAAAAAAAAAGCACAAGATACATGTAAGATTTACTGACCAAATATAGATCTTAAAAGATCAAAGACAGTAAGAATGTCTGTTGGTCCCTACTTTCAAAAACAGAATTATACATACAAATACTTCATGTCATGCTATATCCTAGCTTTCAAGGATCCCTAAGACCTGCTTGGCATCCCATCCCATGCAGTGGTAGCACCTCTGGAAACTGTGTTTTGTGTACTTTTAAAGTGGAAACCAAATGCATTCCTATAAGGACTACTATAACAAAAGAAATTAGTTTTGTAAAATCTGGATTTTGATTTTTGCTAGTAAATGAATGGAAACACATATGCAATCTCTGTTATCACTTCCCTTTAGAATTCTGTCTAATGTACTGTTTAATCCATCTATTGTTTTCATGTCTATGATTATGTTTTTATATTTCTAAAAGTTCTTTTGACTCTTTTTTAAATCTGCCTGGTCATTTTATAGGACCTCTCTCTCTTTTTCATACTTTCATTCCTTATTTTATATCTTTAAATATATGTATTTTATAGATTTATCAGACTGCATTTAAAGAATTAAGCAAATGATTCCATCATTCTGTCTACTGAAATTCATTCACGTTGTTTTGTATGCTTAATAGATACTGATAATTAAATTGTCTTTAAATATATGTAATTTATATACTTTTTTCCTTGAAAAAGTTTAATTCTACTGTTATTTCTCTGCAAAAACTGCCTATGGCTGACGTTTTCATTGTAAATCTTGATGGTTAACCTATCTTGAGAAGAGCTTTATCAAAGAATCATGTATTGAAGGTATGTCCCTCCAAAGTAGTTCTCCATTTGCTTCTGCCAGGGATCCCAGGCATTTACCAGCCCAGGACTTCACCCTTACCTTTTCAAACATTACTTACGTAGGGGAGCAAACTCCACCACCCCAAAATGTGTCTCTTTGACAGGAGGATTATTTTAGGCTGATTATGTTTAAGAAACAGAAGACTAAGGAGGTTTTTCTTGTTACCCCCCCAAACTCCTCTTTATTGACTAAAATAATTTAGAAAAAGGGCCTGTTCCTGTAGCTATTCCCAGATATATCTGCAAAGAACATCGGCTGGGCATGAAGGGGACTCTGCAGGGCCTGGCGATCAGAGTCCACTGTGTCCCCTTGTCTCTGCAGGACCCAACAAGCACTTGCTTTTCTATTTCCATGTGAACTGCCTCCTTTTGCTCTGAAGGCCCAAACTGCTACTCCCAACATCCTCTTTGTCTTTAACTGAAAGTGGTATTTAAGGTGAGGATTTTGGCCATTTTGGTGAGCTACTTAGTTTTCCTGGCCCTCTCCCATGTGTATCTGCTATTAAACTTTTGCTTGGTGTTCTCTTGTTAATCTGCCCCATGTCTGTTTAATTCTTAGAACAACCAACATAACTAAGAAGGAAATGGAGAGGAAAAGGTCTTCTCTGACACTCACTTGATATGGGGATTCCTGGTTATAGTGTAGGGTAAATGTGGACCCTAAATCTGTGTGAAGGCAGACCTATGGGGAAATATTTTCCTTCTCTGACTCACAATCCAGTTGGACATGTACTAAGTTCCTGACCATCATCTGTGTTCACGTAATATTTTTCTAGTTCACTTTGCAATAAAATTATAGTACTTTACAAGTTAGTGGAGAGGAGGTGGGGGACATGGAACTCAGTTCTAAATCTCCAACTTAAAAGGGCCCAAGATCCTATCTCTTATCCCTGTGTGGATATAAAACTTCAAACCCCTTAGCTGCTCCAAGTTCTAACACACCTTACTCCCCAGCAGGTTAAGAGAACCCTAGCCTCAGCTCAAAGTTTCTACTCCAGTTTTTAGGTGGTTCTTCTTTTTGAGCCTAGGGAATTCTCCACTACTCTTATAATGAAGCTGCTAAGCACTGAGAACAATGTTTTATTTCATCAAGTATTTCTCAGTCTTTTGTAGAAGAAGGAATTTTAGATACTGTCATCTGCCAGACGGCAAGCAAAGGAAGCTATATTTCTTTTTACACTTTCTAAATTTATATAGAACCAAATTATCAAAACAGTGTAACATGTAGAAGAAAAACTGTGAAATGATAAAATATGAGTATTATGTATATATTGCTTGTCTTCAGGCTAAGAGTAAGCCTCTGGCTCTTATTTGCATTTTTAAGTTTCTCTGTATCAAGTAAAATTAAGGACTAATAAGAAAATCAATGTTCAAAGCATTAAATGAAATAAAAGTCACTAGAAGTCCACATATTATATGTGTAATTTACACATCTGAAATTAAGATACCTTGATAATTCTTACCTCTGAATTAATAACTTTAATCAGGAAGAAAATGTGATATACTGTCTTGGTTAACAAAGAAAGTTGACGACACCTTTCTAGGTACACTTGAATAGATGGTTCTACTCTCTGCTGTAATTTACTCCAAAAGAGAGTGAGTTCCCTAAAAAGAAAAAAAAAAAGTAAAAAAGTTGGAGGTGCAATGTAAAATCATGAACTTTGTCTAGTAATTACATTTGAAATTAAAACTAGTTTCAGATTCTAATGTTATATGTGGAATGAGGTTTAAAAGAAAAAGACTCTCAATTTTCTAGAGACTTATTAAATAAAATCAATATATGATTTATCATTTTATTAAGATTTTTCAATCTCAAAGAAGCACTCATTACCTTTTACTAGGAAAGCACCTGACATTTAAACAAGATACACACACCACATCCGAACTTTAAAAATAATAAGAAATGTGTGTATATATAAAATGCATCAATGGCAAAATGGTTTTTAAAAGGCATTTAATTTTTATCTTCTAATAATTTATTAGATAATGTTAAGAATCAATGATGACATAGAACCCAGAAGAAAATAACTGCTCTGTGCTACCACAATGAAAATAAGACTTTGAAAAATAAACTTTGAAATTTGTTACAAATGCAATCACATTGTATTTTTCATATAAAATAACCCTACTGAACTGAGAAATTTTCCACCTTTTTACCTATCATCCTATTTCTCCCTGTCCTCCATAGTTAACTTCCACACAAATCTTTGCTACTTCAAGTATTCTCCTCCATACAGGTCTTTCCAATTAGCTCCTCAGTTTCCAGTCCTGGAAACGTTGCCCTTTTCACCATCCACTTGAATAACCCACTCATCTACTGGATTTTAACCTGCATATTGAGGACTTCAAAATCTGTCTCTCTAGTTTTGACCACTTTCACCTCTTTAGTTTTTTCTAAGACTTTCCCACTTTGATCTCTCCTGAAACCTGAAAGTTAATACATGAAAAGGATAATTAACATTCTTTTTGGTTCACTGCCCTTCTAATTTAATGCATCATTATTACTGACCCTATCTATCAGCCTCTTCAAACATTTCTCTCACCTCACCCCATATCCACAGGAAACTTTCATAACTTCCCAGCTGAACTACTTACAGGCTTTCTAGTTGATTTTGCTATCTCGACTCAATTCCCTGTACTGCCACTTCCTACCATGAGCTCACCCTCACAGTTCAGGTAAATATTCTTAAATTTCAGAATTCTGTACACTAAATTTTCTTTTGTGTTTCCACAATACAAGCACAACACTGAAGACTAATAATACAGTCAATTGACCAGATAAATTGTCAGTTTGCGCTAACACCAACTTAAGACAGCTGATATTAAGTTTTTTTGATTTAAATGAAGTAATTATCCCTGCTATCTGTATCCTCCCAAAGGATGACATATATAACAGGTTTGCACACTAGGGAATGTACCATATGAACAAACGTGTATTGAAGAATTTAATGAAGCATTAATAGAATGACACCTTGTAAATGGGTAAATGAACTACATTTCTACACATAAATGACTAGCACACAGTTATGCATTAATAGCAAAAAGTGTGCAATATGCAAAGGAACAATACATAAATTAAAGGTGGCTTACATATCTGAAAACATTTTTATTGTAGCATTAAATAAAATAAGCCCTTCTTTGATCTTCCAACATTTAAAATTTTCCTAATTATAACTGATCATTATATGATCATTACTGGTATACTAAGGAATTGTGTAGTCTCTTAATATAAAAAAATTTGTAAGTTATAATATGAACTACTTGATAATCAGTTTCCACAGCATATAGTATCTGAAAATAAGCTTGTCTTGCTAACACTAAAAAGACTTTTAAAAATATGTTTTTAAGCTATCTGCACAACCTATCTGTAATCTTATTTAACAACCTTCTCTTTTCAAAAGAAAATCAACTCACCAAGCACAGTACATATCTCCCTGTTGAAGCTGACGTGATAAAAATGCAGTACATAAGACAAGAGCACTTTTTTCATCACCCTCAGATTCTAAGTTACAGATCATTTCTAGGGCATCTTTGCAATCAACTTCTGAAATCTACAGAGAAAGGATATAGAAATATGCCATAAAATGGGTTTATGTTAGAATATATAATAATATACTTTACAATTTTTATTAGATATGTACAGATCATTTTCTTTGGCAAAACCTCATTAACTCATACATTATCAATTCATAATTTGTCATGACTGGGCTACTGTTTAAAAGATATAATCTTTCTTCAAGTCAGAGAACCAATGATTTTCAAGACCTTCACAACTATTCATTTATATGTAAATAACTAATGCTAATTATAAGCAATCTCTACCCATTAAATCAGGTCTATAATACTGAAAAAGAAAAGCTGCTACTTGTATTTTTTTCCCTTTATCCAGTAATTTAAAAAGCATTAGAATGAACAAAAAGACAAACATTTACTGGATATAGACTAAAAAACAAAGTGTCTATTCATCAGAGGGAATAAAATAAAACATGAAACATTTTATGTAGCTATACCACTTTTAAATGAAGCTCACCTCAGTTTTCTATAAATCTCCATTATTTTTCTTTTCATATATATTCATTCCATCTCAAAGCTTGTCAAGTCATGCATGCATAAGTATAACCTAGATGAAGGCAACTTGCTTCATTTAATTATGCACTTATATCTATTGCTTATTTTTTAAAAATTAAAATTTATTATCTCTACAATGATTTACTACATAAAACAATCAGAATTTACCTATGATCTCTGTAAGTATTTGCTTTAAGATAAAGATGTGACAAAGAGCATACAATCACAAATCACTGGTGTTCCACAGAATTAACATGGTACAACTGTCAAATGGCAAAAAGAATTGAAGATCAATACAAACCATTAGCACTCATGTACCACAGAGCTAACTATATATCTCTCTGTTAATCTCGGTTTCTCCTCATTAATTTTTGAGTACAGGAAAAGTGTGTGTATTTGTGTGTGTGTAAAATGTAAGGTGTTGAGAATTAAACAAGTGTCTGAATGGAAATGGGGTAGTCCTGAGGTTTGACCTTTGACAACAAGGATAAAGACTGCAAGGGGACAGATTCAGAAGTTCCACTTTACACATTAAATCAAGCTAGAGAACACTAAGACCCAATTCTGAATCTATGTGTTTAATTAACAACAATCACTTCTTAAAGTAAATATGAAGTTAATATAAGAGTTATGACTAAAACCCAAATCCTGGAACTCCCTGGCACAGTACTTTTTCCATTATTCCTGTGCCTGCCTCTTTTGTATAGATCTTTATCTATAAGGAACTCTATGTAAACAAACACAAAAAGGGCTGAACAATATATATTTATACAATTAGTATTTTCAAATACCTACAATAAGTTAAATGTGTATTGTTAGACCTTTTATACATGTATACAATTATTAATCATAATTTTTCTATGAGATAGGTATTAGTAACATTTTATACATTAAGATGTCAGTAATAATAACAAGTAGCAGCTACTTTACTATTTATTTATTTGTGTCAGTTTCTTCAGGAACAGCATTGCTAAACCAACCCAATGGCTTGCCTGGTATATACTACTACTATTTTCTATACTAATACTATTTATAATTATATTGCTATTTGATTTATATCAATACTAATACGATTTCTTTTTAGAGACAAGGCTCAGAGTATTAAGTTACTTGCTCAAAGCTGCATGCTTAATTAGCAGAGTCAAGATTTCAACCCAGATCTAGCTTCAAAGTCTGTGCTTTTCCTAGACTTCTACATAAGCATACTGCATAAGCACATAGAGGGTCTTCATTGATCAATGCTGATTTTACAAGTTCAATTAAAAAAAATTCTTACATCATGAAAGTCTGATTTATTTTGAATCAAATTTTCATGTTTTTTAAAAACCTAAGGTGTTCTTACTGAATGGTTAAATAATGCAAAATGTGTATATTATATATAATAGTTTTTCCAAGGATATTATCTATATTAGCTTACACTTAATAATAAAACATATATCTATGTAAAATATAAAAACAGTAAAGGTACTATAAACAAACTAACAATAAACAACTATAAATCCACAAATATACAACATACTAACTGAAACATCTGCTATATTTAATTACACAGAAAACTTCACTTTTTATTGGTATGCTATGGAAGCAATTTTTACTATACACTATTCAACAGCCTTTATTCCCCTAATATAGATACCCCACTTGAAAAAAAAGATAGGACACTACAGAGAAAATGAAACCTAATCAATGGCTGAATTAAAACTGTGCAAGTGAAACATAGGTCAACTTTAGCCATCAATGAAGGACTATCAATATATTACCATTATAGGGACTATTTATATGTTACAAATACCTATTCTGTATTGCTTTGAAAACATGACCAAAAATTTAACACTAGAAAACTTAAAAATATGAATAAAACACTTAAAGTCAATTAGCATTAACTTTAAAGACATACTTTGCTAAAGTTATACTGTTTGTTAAAGATATACTTTGCTAAATCCCTTTGTAAAGTGTAAAAATTATTTCAAAAGTGCAAATAATGACTTTTATGTTTTAATATGGCTTTCTACCAGATATTCAAAAAATGCAGAACACTTCATATTTCATATACATTCACCAAATGCACTTTTAAAATGTATGGGCTTAAAAAAAAAAATGTATGGGCTTGAACACATTTCAGGAGAAGTTTTTTGCTTATCAAAATAAAACTGCTTTCCTCCATCCAGAAAAGGACTTAAATGGTAAACCTCTTATACTAAAATAATTAGCTACTTAAAAAAAAAAAAAAACTCTGAGTAGCAAAATCTTACACGAGATTTAAAAGACAAATAATCTATAGTGTTAAGGAATTAAAAATTTCATATACTGTTTATGGGAGCATAACTCATATAATCTTTTTTTGGGAGGGGATGACATGGCCCTGTTTAAGATGTGTAGGTTCTCTGATTCAGCATTTCTACTTATAGAAATTTACCCCACCAGTGTACCCCCAAGAAGAATGAAAGGATGTATCAATAAGTATCAGCCAACAATTTAAATGTCCTCTAATTTGACTAAAATATTAATTACAAATCTATACTATGGAATTATGTAGCCAGGAGAAGGAATGAGGTTGATTTGTAAAGAAATGACATGGAAAGATGTCCATACTAAGACCAGGAAAAGTGCCTAGCAGCCAGGATGTGTGCATGTTTAAAGTGTTTCTAATAATGAGAGGAAAAAAAAAAAAAAAGTATGTTTCTATGTAAAAATATTAAAAATAAAAAAATTTCACAGTTAATGATTACTTGGGTCAAATGGGAAATAACAGAGAGAGACAAAGTAGAAGATTTTACTTTTATGTTTACTTTGACAACAAAACCAATAGAAATACTGAATATAACATAAACACTGCTAACTTCTAGTTTTATACTGACACCAAGAACCCAGGCCAGATAAACACTGGTCTCTCTCAGCCTCATTCCTCGGCCATCCACCAGGGCTATTTCTATCACAGTGGAAGGGTCCTGAGAAATAGTCAATTCCTTGCCTACTGGCTCATTTGGACAAAGACTATAGGTCCAGGTCATGGTCGACTCTTTCCAATATCTATTCCTACCTACTCTAAGGAATGGGAAAAACCTCAAATGTTTACAAGAACCAGATAGGTAAAGGAAATGTTTGAAGTGGGTCATGTGAGGGAGAGAGCCTACCTCTTCCAAAGGGGGCAATGTCTGGGCAATTGCTCCGAAGTGATTACTTTCCTTGGGGCAGAAGTGATGACAGAATTTACTTCACTTGGAACAATTAAGAGTCAGTTTCAACATGTTTGTAATAGAGAAATAAATGAATAATCAAACACTCTCTAAGTGAAAAGGGATTTCTAACAAGGAATGTTGTTAGACTTACACATATCCTGTTCTGTTCTACAGTATGTGATCTAGTTTTGCTTCTGGGTGGGGAAACTGATTCTGTGTACTCTGCTTAAAGAACATGAAGTATCTTACTTAATTCCACCTGCTTAAAATGAGAAGGAAAAACAACTTCATATGACATCAGAGATACCCAGGGTCCTCAGAGAGAATTTTCCTGAGGATCTCCCACAGCAGGGTGGGCTGTTGTTACTTTACTCCGGATAATTAAACCAAGAGGGAATTTAGGTTCAGTACTGCAAGATTTTCTTGACTATTCAGGATAGCCAGAAATAGAGACTTTCCTGGAGATAACAAATTCATAGTCTTCAACTTCCAACAGGACTTTAAAAGTTGATGCAACCACCCTAACTTTAGATAGTTTCCTGCTAGAAGGTAGGCTTCTAAGGACCCAGGCTTTACTCACTCACAACCCCTTCGGTGTTTAGATGACACCTTTCATTTACTTAATAAAAATCTGCTGAAGAAAGGATGAGCAGACGGACGGACTTAATTAAGGGCTGGGACGGAACGGATAATGAAAACTTAAATGAAGCTGAAAAATACACAGGATGCAATATCATAATAACTAAGAACTAAAAAATGTCACACACATTTCAAAGGCTAATCTCAAGAAACTTTATACATCTGCCAATGAATTGTCTACAGAGTTATTCTTGACTAATAAGAAAATTTCAATCCTCTACTTAGCTCCTATTAAACAGTGATGAAAAAAGCATTACCTGAGATAAAAGAGAAACACACTAAAGAGAAAAATAGCTAATATCCTAACTAATGATCTCCTAAGCCAGAGCCCTTGGCTCTACTTCATCGGGTCTAGAAACTGCATGCCATCACTCTTCCTAGGATCCTCATTATCCAAAACATAGACAACAGGCTTCTCATCTTGGTCCAAGGCTATCATCTTCCTCTTTATTTTCTATTCTCAAGAAAAATCACACAATCACCATTATAATTCCAACCTTTAACCTCATGTGGTTATTTAGCTTTCTGTTAGAGGTTATCTTTCTTCTGGATTCTGATTACAATCTCCATCTACTCAGGGGAGCATGCACCCTCTGTTAATTGTCCTCTATTTCAGCTTCTCCCTTTCCATATCCTAAAATCTGTCCCACAATCCCTTTGTTCTCCATTCGCTACTGCTTTGGAATCAAAGGATACTTATATTAGAGATATAAGACAAATATACATATCACTGTCCAATGTATTATAGTTTTATCTATTCTCTTTATATACATATTCTGCTTTTCTGATCAACAACTTTCAATTCTCCTACCCTGTCTTCAACTTCATTTTGGAATTATGAGTCCTCTAAGATGCAAAATCCCATCTGGATTACGATTCTACTTTTAGAAATCTGTATTATAAAATACACAAATACATGAATACTATGCTTTATGCCAACTAGAAGTGAAAAAAACACAATCACTTGTCTTACAAAGAAAAACTAAACATGCAAATTTAAATTAAACTATGCAAATAAAAATGAATATAGATAGATATAGAGATAGCTATGTATATAGAGGGAGAGAGAAAGAGTATACTTAGGGGGAAGACATATACATTTTTAAAAGTTACTTAAAATAAAATCTGCAAGTATTGTGAAGTCAGGTAAAACTGAAATTAAAGCCTGAACACTAATAAAAAATGCTGCTAAATTAAGCTACCACCATCTTTCCGATAAAAAAGAGCCAATTTATTTAAAGTAGAAGCCAGGTGAATGCTTACATAGAATCCTGAAAGCTGCTTACAATCACTATCTAAGAGCACAACAAAAACTTAACACTGATAACAATGGCTCTTCACTATTTAACAGAAAAGGAAGTCAAAGACATTGTAATATAATTAAAAATTATTAGTTTTACTTTAAAAAATAATTGCTAAAAAAGGAAACATACTCACCTCTTCGATTAACTTTTCATTTGGTGATGATGTACAAAGACAGACAAGGTAAGTTTGCTTAAAACTACCTTTTGTACCAATCTCTGGATGGTCAGAACACAGCTTTGCTAGAGCAGTTGCTTGACTTAACTGATTTGTTTTGATTAGATGTTTAATTCTCATATCCAACAAGATGGGACCCTCAAAAGCTAAAAATTCATTCACTTTAAAAAACAAGACATAATAGATTATTAACATTTGGTAAATAGTTCA
The DNA here is from genome assembly GCA_006410675.1 of Oreotragus oreotragus. NCBI lineage: Eukaryota > Metazoa > Chordata > Mammalia > Artiodactyla > Bovidae > Oreotragus > Oreotragus oreotragus. The sequence goes on from SJYX01012961.1 coordinate 29,384, forward strand.
TTTGCAATACAAATACTTACAAGGAATATTTGTTTAAAGCAGAGAAACTAAACTTTTTTGTTGTTGTTGCAATTTTCTGTTATTCTCAGACTGTCACAAAATATTTGATCTTATCAGCAGAAGATAATCATGTAGTTAATTTTTTAGAGTTGCATTAATACTTTATCCCCTTAAAGTACCATTTATAGTGATTTACAAGAGGTGAGTTAATTCCTGATTATAAAAATAATTTTGCATTGAATTCTGAGTCAGTGTTATTAAAATTATACTAAATTCTTTCTCCCACAGCTTTTATTCTTGAATATGAGGGGTTAGCATTTCTAGAAATTTGCAGGGCGAGGGCATTACACACTCATATGTGTATATGAGCAGTCCCTCAGTTGTGCCTGATTTTTTGCAATCCCATGGACTATATAGCCCGCCAGTTTCCTCTGCCCATGAACTATTCCAGCCAATACTGAAGTGGGTTGCCATTTCCTACTCCAGGGCATCTTACCAACCCAGGGATTGAACCTGTCTCTCTTGGCATTTCCTGAGATGGCAGGAGGATTCCCATATGGTAACCACAAAAGGATGTTTGGATATTCTAGAAGATGAAGTTTAACTAATATTGTGTTCAATTCTGTTGATGTATTTTTCATTTTAAAAGGTGAAGTCTGAGCACGCATGCTCAGTCATGTCTGACTCTGTGTGACCCCATGGATTGTAACCTGCCAGGCTACTCTATCCAGGAGATTTTCCAGGCAAAAATACTGGAGTAGGTTGCCATTTCCTCCTCCAGGGGATCTTCCTGACCCAGGGGTAGAACTCGCATCTTTTGTGGCTCCTGCACTGCATGTGGATTCTATACCATTGAGCCATTAGGGAAGCCCTATCTTGCCTTAATAGGTGTCTTAGGACAAATTTAAATTATCTATGGAAAAATAAATAAAGGGTTGGAGGGTACTCTGCTCAAAGTTCTCTAGGTTTTAAAACTATCAACCAATAAACCTCAACACTTGCTTAAGACCCGCTAATGTATAATAAATATTCATTCTGTTCAAACTTTGAATTTCTGAGTGCTTGTCTGATCAACTACAAGAAAGAATTTAACTTTTTTCCTAATTTGTGAAGGAGATTTAAAAATTTAACAAACACAAATTTAAACTTTTACCTAAGTTTTCTTTACCAGGATGAAAATAGTGCTTAAAAATTTACTTAGTGATGGCTAGCTGACAACCTTTGGAAGGCTTTCAAGTGATAAAATTTTATATGCTCTATAAATAAAACACAAGATTTCTCAACTTGTGAAAGGACTGGAAAACATATCTAGGAAGTAATTTGTGGGTTAGAACATGGAAAATAAAAGATGTTCTTCTTCTCTGTAAATATACTTTGCTACCATTTAGTCACTTTAGCTCTAACCATACTCCCTAGGAAAATATTCTTCTATAAAATAGATCAAAAAATAGATCTATAGAAGAAAATATTCTTCTATAAAATAGATCAAAGCTCCTCAGTATTAAAACCATGAACACATAAGCAATTTAATACAGGATCCCAAATTTCATCCTTTTCTTGAAGTCTAGACCTTATTCCTGCTACTCTCTATTCTTTACACATTAAACTACACCAAAAATAAATAAATAAATAAATAAAGTATAAAGACTAAACACAGATAAATAACACTATCTGTGTAACCCTCTGGTACCTCTGACGGTATGTCTGACATACATAGGGCATTACTTTTCAGTATTACACGATTCTGTTAGGACAATTACACTGAAAATATCTTTTCATAGTTTAGCTCAATAGCCAAAGCAAAATCTGTAAAGATTTTCAATGAAAACATTAAGGAAATAAGAGTTTTTTTTTAAAGTTATTCTGGCTATAAGTTATGGACTTTAAGAAACAGCCTGAGGTTCCAGGAAACATTAGTGGTAAAAAGCCTGGGAATTATTTCACATACTCCCACAATAACTCATACTAAGCAGAACTCTGAAGATCACAGCGAAGAAATTATTTAAAGGTGGCAACTTTTAAATGAAACTAATGATAATCTTAATAGAATTTCAAACAGTCCCTAAAATCTCAAAGAGCAGCATGTAGTTAGAATGACAAATTATACAAAATAATTCCTGTACTAACTCAAGTAGAGTAGAATGTTACTATATATTTCAAAGACATACTTGTGTGTGTGTTTTTAAACAATGGAAAACCATTGCCACACTTAGTGCAAAATAGATTTCAAAGAAATACAGAATATTAGAGCAGAAGGAGCTATACAGATAATTTTATCCAGCTCCATCATTTGGCAGATGAGTAAACTGAGGCTCACAGAAGGCAAAATGATCTCCCAGGGTCATAAAACCAGCTAACAATAGAACCGGGACCAGAAGCAGACCAGTCTTGCAAACTTCACCTTAACACAGTGATGCAATGAGAAAAAGAAAATTCTTCTTTAGCTAGTGTGCCTACTAACTTGTTAGAATAGCACTTTAAGTAACAGAGCTGTGAAGTAGCATTTGTTTTCAGAGGAAAGTAATTATGTATTCTGAAGCTCATGGTTCGAATGGATCAAAAGTAGATTACATTTAACGCTCTATTCAGAACCTCCCCCTTAGGGGAGGGAAATTCACTCCCCACAGTCCCCCTTCTCCTTAGCCATTTTCCTTTTACCTGCTTTCCTTCCCTCATTCCTCTATTTCTCTCCACTCCAGGACATGTTTTCCTTACAAAGTTATAACAGCACATCAAAGATTACCAGACTCTTGAAAAAAAAGCTTTATCTTTATCCTTAGCTAGTCACATCAAATTTCACTCCCTACCCTGCTTTACCCACCTCCATTCCAGAAAACTATAAAATACATTGAATTTTACTTGGGTAGCCTTTTTATTTATTTTCTGTGTATTTATGTACTTGGGAGGAAAAAGCAGGTTTTACTACATTCAACCCTATCAAGAGATCTGGATGACCTACAATGGCAATGTAAATGAGTGATATTGTCACTTCAATTAAAGTAATAATGGCTTTCTTTCCACAAAATGCTATTTACATAACAGTAAAAAGAAAAACATGAAAGATAATTAATTTTTAAACTATTACAATATGTAAGTTGAATATTTGTGATAAATCTTTATATAAATATTAGCTGATCATGTACACCAAAATTTAGGACTAGGTCCTGGATTCCCCCCAAAGTGGAGTCAAATCTATTTGCTGAGTGTCTATCTTCACATTCAGATCTGCACATAATTTCCCTTGCAGCATCTCCAGCTAGCTGTTTCACAATCATTTCAAACTCTGCATACAAAAATATCTATGCCACAATATGTGTTATAAAACTAAAGAGAACTGAAAGGTGGTATAAAAATTTTCCTTTTCTACCTTGTTCCTCTTTATCCTAACCTACAATCCTGTCATACGATCCTGTCACTTCCAACTACTTAGTACTTAATCCCATTCATTTTTCTCCACCTATACATCTACCATTCACCCCCTTCTCTCAGATCAAACTGTTAATCTCCCAGACCACTCTGTTGCATTCTGCTAGTTTTTCTAACACATCTCCACTAGGACTCAGGATGCTTCCCCCCCACCCACCAGATGTGTATAAGAGACAGGACTATAGGTCCAGGTCATGGTCGACTCTTTCCAATATCTATTCCTACCTACTCTAAGGAATGGGAAAAACCTCAAATGTTTACAAGAACCAGATAGGTAAAGGAAATGTTTGAAGTGGGTCATGTGAGGGAGAGAGCCTACCTCTTCCAAAGGGGGCAATGTCTGGGCAATTGCTCCGAAGTGATTACTTTCCTTGGGGCAGAAGTGATGACAGAATTTACTTCACTTGGAACAATTAAGAGTCAGTTTCAACATGTTTGTAATAGAGAAATAAATGAATAATCAAACACTCTCTAAGTGAAAAGGGATTTCTAACAAGGAATGTTGTTAGACTTACACATATCCTGTTCTGTTCTACAGTATGTGATCTAGTTTTGCTTCTGGGTGGGGAAACTGATTCTGTGTACTCTGCTTAAAGAACATGAAGTATCTTACTTAATTCCACCTGCTTAAAATGAGAAGGAAAAACAACTTCATATGACATCAGAGATACCCAGGGTCCTCAGAGAGAATTTTCCTGAGGATCTCCCACAGCAGGGTGGGCTGTTGTTACTTTACTCCGGATAATTAAACCAAGAGGGAATTTAGGTTCAGTACTGCAAGATTTTCTTGACTATTCAGGATAGCCAGAAATAGAGACTTTCCTGGAGATAACAAATTCATAGTCTTCAACTTCCAACAGGACTTTAAAAGTTGATGCAACCACCCTAACTTTAGATAGTTTCCTGCTAGAAGGTAGGCTTCTAAGGACCCAGGCTTTACTCACTCACAACCCCTTCGGTGTTTAGATGACACCTTTCATTTACTTAATAAAAATCTGCTGAAGAAAGGATGAGCAGACGGACGGACTTAATTAAGGGCTGGGACGGAACGGATAATGAAAACTTAAATGAAGCTGAAAAATACACAGGATGCAATATCATAATAACTAAGAACTAAAAAATGTCACACACATTTCAAAGGCTAATCTCAAGAAACTTTATACATCTGCCAATGAATTGTCTACAGAGTTATTCTTGACTAATAAGAAAATTTCAATCCTCTACTTAGCTCCTATTAAACAGTGATGAAAAAAGCATTACCTGAGATAAAAGAGAAACACACTAAAGAGAAAAATAGCTAATATCCTAACTAATGATCTCCTAAGCCAGAGCCCTTGGCTCTACTTCATCGGGTCTAGAAACTGCATGCCATCACTCTTCCTAGGATCCTCATTATCCAAAACATAGACAACAGGCTTCTCATCTTGGTCCAAGGCTATCATCTTCCTCTTTATTTTCTATTCTCAAGAAAAATCACACAATCACCATTATAATTCCAACCTTTAACCTCATGTGGTTATTTAGCTTTCTGTTAGAGGTTATCTTTCTTCTGGATTCTGATTACAATCTCCATCTACTCAGGGGAGCATGCACCCTCTGTTAATTGTCCTCTATTTCAGCTTCTCCCTTTCCATATCCTTGGTTTCCCTTTGTGTTCAAATGGTAAATTCCAAAATTCCCATAACTTTCATGAATCTGCATCACCTATCCATTAAAATAATTTATTTTCCCTTAAAATCGATTCAGCATTTGGGCAAGAAGCAAAAAAGGCATCCAAAATAAAAAGAAAGAAATATCATCATCTGAATGCAGATGACATCATCTTATAGGCAGAAAATCCAAAAGATTACACACACACATGCACTAAATAAATTTAGTGAAGTTGCAGGATATCAAAATCAGAACACAAAAACATGATGCATTTCTATACACTAACGATGAACAAACTGAAAAGGTAATTCAGAAAACAATTCCATTTATAACAGCAACAAAAAGAATAAAGTACTTAGTAGACCTGATCGAGAGAGTGAAATACTTGTACAGTGAAACCTGTAAACACTGGGTGTGTGCTAAGTCGCTTTCAACTCTTTGCAACTCCATGGAGTGTGGCCTGTCAGGCTTCTCTGTCCATGGCCTCTTCCAGGCAAGAATACTGCAAAGGGTTGCCATGCCCTCCTACAGGGAATCTTCCCAACCCAGGGATTGAACCCAAGTCTCTTTCATCTCCTGCAATGGCAGGTGGGTCCTCTACCACTTCCCAGTCCCACCTGGGAAGCAAACAGCTAATCTGAATGAATTTGAATTCATGTCGCTCAGTCATGTCCGACTCTGCGACCCCATGGACCACAGCTCACCAGACTCCTATGTCCATGGATTTCTCCAGGTAAGAATACTGGAGTGGGTAGCCATTACCTTCTCCAGGGATCTTACCGACCCAGGAACTCAACCCAGGTCTTCCACACTGCAGGCAGATTCTTTACTGTCTGAGCCACCAGGGAAGCTCTGAAAGAAATTAAACATTACTGAAAGAAATTAAAGAAGACACAGGGAAATGCAAAGGAACCCCATGTTCATGGATTTGAAGACTTAATGTGGTTAAGATGTCCAATAACCCAAAGCAAGCTATGGATTCAATGTAATCCCAACAAAACTGGAATGGCTATTTTTGAAGAGACAGAAAAACTGACCCTAAATTGACCCTAAAACTCATATGCAATCTCAAGGAATCCCAAAGAGCCAAAACAACTTTGAAAAAGAACAAAGTTGGAGGTCTCACACTTCTTCACTTCAAATGGACTACAAAACAATCAAAAGTGGCATAACGGGAATACAGGCAATGCAACAGAATAGCAAAAGCTCAGAAATAAACCATCACTAAATGATCAAATAATCTTCAAACAGGTGGCAAGACCACTCACAATAGGAAATGATAGTCTCTTCAACAAATGGTGCTGGGTAAACTGGATAGCCACATGCAAAAGAATAAAATTAAACCATATAAAAAAAAATTGAAATGAAGTAAAGCCCTAAATATAATACCCAACACTATAAAATTTCTAGAAGGAAACAATGGGGAAAAGCTTCAATAAATGGACTTGGCAATGATTTATTAGATATGATACCAAGGGTTAGCCAAGAACAACAACAAAAAAAATAAGACTACATCAAAGTTAACTTCCTACATTAAAGGGCAGAATCAACAGAATAAAAAGGCAACTTACAGAGTGGGAGAGAATATTTTCAAATTACATATGTGATAAGAGGTTAATATTTAGAATATATAAAGAACTCCTCTAACTCAACAACAACAAAAATCAAATAATCCAACTGAAAATAGGCAAAGGACTTGAAGAGACACTTCTCCAAAAATGATATACAAATCAAAACTACAAGGAGATATCACTTCACACCTGTCTCAGAATGGTTATTTTCAAAAACACAATAACAAAAGAAAAAGAGAAAATAAATGTTGGTTGAAGATGTACAGGAACTGTAACCTTTGTGCCTTATTGATAGCACTATAAAATGATATAACCTCTAAGGAAAACAGTCTAGAAGTTCCTCAAAAAATCAGAAACAGAACTACCATGTGGTGCAGCCATCCCACTTCTGGATGCCACACAAGAAGTCAAAGGAGGGTCTCAAGGAGACGTCTGCACTCCCGTGTTCCCAGCAGCACTAGTCACAAGGGGCAAGAGGGAGAAGCAATCCAGATGTCCATCAACAGGTGAGTTGATAAGTAAATGTGGCATATACATATAATGTAGTATTATCCACCTTTAAAACAGAAGGAAATTCTGTCACATGCTAACAACAGTTGTATTTGGAGGACATTATGTTAAATGAAATAAGCCAGTCAAAAAAAGGTAACTATGTAGTATGATTCCACTTATGTGAGGTATCTAAAGTAGTCAAAGTCATAGAAACAAAAAGCAGAACGCTGACTAACCAGGGACTGGGAGTGGAGTATGGGAAAAGGAGGGAGCTATTGTGTAAAGTCATTTTTACAAGTGATAAAATCTTTCTGCAAGATTAAAAAAGTTCTGTAGATACGTTTCAAAACAGTATGAACATACAAACACTACTGAACTCTTACTGAACTGTACACTTAAAAATGACTAAATGATACATTTTGTTTTTACCATACACAAAAAATGCAATAAAAAATCAATTCAGCATTATTAGTTCAAAATTTTCAATTCAGAAATTTGATAAAAGCTTAGCACTTCCTTCACCCACCCTCTCACCCTTTCGTAGGAGAATTAGCTAAACTTCAAGAAACAGCATTTTCACTGAAGATTTCAGAAGTGCTTAAACCGCGTGCTTTGTCATTAAGCCTGAAACTTTATGATCGTTAACTCATTTTTGACATGATTGATATAAAACAGAATTTATATAAATTTTTAAAATTCCATGTTATAGATGAATCTAGTAAGTCTCTGGGCGATAGTGGAAGACAGAGGAGTCTTGTGTGCTACAGTCCATGGGGCTGCAAAGAGTCAGACACAACTGAACAACTGAACAGCAACAACAAAAGTAAGTATGTAACCATAAAATTTTCTTGTGGAATAAGCTTTATTACTATTACATTTAATTAAATTCTCACATCTTTATCCATGTAACATGATAATGAAATCAGACTCATTAGAACAGAAACAATGAATTTTTTCTAGGATGTTTAGAAAATCCAGTAAGTTTATGTTTTAAATCATTACTAGTAAAAATAAAATCTTGGTGGTCACCATATATCTAGTTATGTAACAGTAGAATATAATTAAGGTTAACAAAATGCAAAATAAAACATCAGTCTAAAATGGGAAAGTGAACACTTCTACAATTTTATTGCTGTTAAATTCCATCAGCTTAATTCTAACCAGAGTCACTGATCCTCAATGATCTAAGTAAAACCTAAACAGAGGGCAATCTAATTTAGCAGTGATTTTTAAAAATAAAATCCAAAATATTCCACTTATTTATTTTTTATAACAAGACAAGGTCAGTAAGAGCAAAAGAGAGAGAAAGCAAAAAAATTTTTTAACTTAAAAAAAAATAGAAATGTTAGAACTGTATTTCTTAAGCTTACTTAATGTATAATCTACAAGATGTTCTTTTTAGTGATTTTGTATAAGAAATGTTTTAACACTCAAAAGAACTGTCAACATATTTAAGTGTAGGTTTCAGAATCACCCATTTTGGTATTCCATACATAGAATATACAGGTAAAGATACAAAAGGCCCAAAAAAATACAGGAAAAGTTTCAACAAGTCAAAGAACTAGAGATTTCTATCTGAAAACAAATTCAGCTTCATGTAATCAGATCTGGCCTCATTTCATCTGTTCTCTCCTCCCATCTCTTCCTTTAAAATATTATTACATCGTAGATATGCTAATATCTGGCAAACCAAGCAGCACGTTTTTCCTGTTTATTTTAAAATGCAAAGTTTATTACTGAAATAAAGACTTATTTTCTCACAAAGCTCTGAAGGATTTATAAGAACCGTGGAAAATCTTAAGCTTTAGAAATCTCCTTTTAAAACCAGAGTTCAAAAAACAAAAAATGAACCCCAGGGCTTAGGATTCAAGAAAGAACTGGCAAGCTGAATAAAAACACAATTTATGCAACTGCAAATTATTCCAAAATAGAAGGGAAAGGGCTGAAGGAATTCAGTTAACTGTTAGTAGGGAGCTCTTTCAGGGCTTCCCTGGTGGCTCAGAGGTTAAAGCGTCTGCCTCCAATGCGGGAGACCTGGGTTCGATCCCTGGGTTGGGAAGATCCCCTGGAGAAGGAAATGGCAACCCACTCCAGTATTCTTGCCTGGAGAATCCCATGGACTGAGGAGCCTGGTGGGTTGCAGTTCACAGGGTCACAAAGAGTCGGACATGACTGAGTGACTTTACTTACTTACTTAGGGAGCTCTTTCAAAGTTTAGATTTTACAATAATGACATATACAAAAAAAGAAAAAACAGCAGGCTCAGGACCAAGGATGCATACACCATGACTGTCAGCACCTGGTACTAACCTATGCAAACTGTTATTAAAAAGATGACCCCTAGCTTACCAACTGGACTGCCCTGGTGGCTCAGTGGTAAAGAATCTGCTTGTGATGCAATCTCCTAGAAAAGCAAATGGCAACTCACTTTAGTATTCTTGCCAGGGAAATCCCATGGACAGAGGCACCTGGAAGGGTATAGTCCATGGGGTCGAAAAAGTGTTGGACACAACATAGCAACTAAACAACAAGTGTGCCAAATAAGCTGAATATAATCAAATTGGTGGAGGTGGTTAACTTCTTGAGAAGAGTCTCTGCTCCTTGGGTTTGATTATTCATTATTTATGATGACAGAGAGAATGGTGGGTCTGATGATAACCTTTAGATTGAAAAAGATACAACAATGGAGCAAATGGTAACAGGTGGGAAAATATAATTTTCAAAACGGGACTTTAGGTACATTTTGAAAACTGTAGACTAGAGGAATAAATATATTCCTAAGAGTCTTAAAATTAATACATTAGAAATATGACTGTTAAGAACCAAGAAAGATTCGCCAAACATAAATTAGGTTACACTTCTACAAAAATTATCTCAAAATGTATCACAGACCAAAATATATAATGCAAAACTATTAATATGATACATCCAGGAGATAAAGTAAAGCAAAGTTGCTCAGTCGTGTCAGACTCTTTGCAACCCTATGGACTGTAGCCTGCCAGGCTCCTCTGCCCATGGGGGTTTTCCAGGCACAACACTGGAGTGGGTTGCCATTTCCTTCTCCAGGGTCCAGGCAATAAGAGGAGAAAAATCTATGTGATCTTGGGTTTGGTGATTATTTTTAGATAAACAACAAAAGCACAACCCATGAAAGAAAAAAAAAAGTTGGACTTTATTAAAATTTAAAACTTCTGCCCTCTGCAAGTCACAGAGTAAATGAAAATATTTGCCAAACTCCTATCTGCTAAAGGACTTGTATCAAACTGTAACAACAAAAAGGAACAATGGATGACCTAGAGATTGTCATACTGAGTAAGTCAGAGAAAAACAAATATCATGATATCGCTTATATGTGGAATCTTAAAAAACAGAGTACAAATAAACCTATTTACAAAACTGAATAGTCACAGATATAGAAGACAAACTTACACTTACCAAGGGGGAAAGACGGGGAGATAAACTGGGAGACTGGGATAGACATATACACTCTACTATATACAAAATAGCTAAGTTAAAAAGAACCTACTGTAGAGCACAGGGAACTCTACTCAATACTGTGTAATGACCTACATGGGAACAGAAGCTAAAAACGGTAGCTATATGTATATGTATGAATGATTCCCTTTCCTGTACAGCAGAAACTAACACAACATTGTAAATCAACTATATGCCAGTAAAAAATTTAAAAAGAAAACTCAACTAAAAAGCAAAAGATATAAACAGATCCTTCCCCCAAGAAGATATAAAGATGGCAAATATTCACATGAAAAGATGTTCAGTATCATCTGTCTGTACAGAAACACAAATTAAAGCAATGGGCTATCATGACACACATATTAGAATGGCTAAAATTCCCAAATAGATAAAAGCAACTACCAGTGAGAATCTAGAACAGCATGCAGAGTGGTATAGCTTGGCAGCTTCTCACAAAGCAAAATATACTCTTACCACATAACCTAGCAATCTTTCTCCTAGGTATTTACCCAACTGATCTGAAAAGTTATCCACAAAAACTTGTATGCAAATATTTATAGCAGTTATACTCACTAATGCCCAAAACCAGTAGAAAACAAGATGTCTTTTAATAGGTGAGTGGATAAACAAACTGTGGAGGATTTTTACAATGGAATATAATTCAGCACCTTTTTTTTGAATGAGCTATTAAGTCACTCTAATACATAGATAAAAGCTACATGCATATTTTTAAATGAACGAAGGTAGACTGAAAAGTCTATAAATTACTGGATAAGTAATTGTCATCTGTTCAGGAGAGGGTTGAACAGGTGAAGCACAGTTAATCTTTTTTAGGGCAATGAAACTATCCTGTATGATACTATAATGGAGGACACATGATAATATGCATTGGTCAAAACCCAAACAACTTTATGGCATGAAGAAGGACTCCAAAGGTAGGCAAATTTGAAAATATGATTTAGGAGGTTGCGAAGTCCAGGACAGACTGTAAGTATGGCAAAAGATTCTGTCTTATAAATGTAATGAAAGAACGGCACTGAAAGAGATGGGAGAACGGGCTGCTCACCAGCAGCCGGATAAGAGGAGTCAGTATGAATATGGAAAGAGGAACTGTGTACACTGGTAAAAGTTGTTTTCCACAGGGATACAGGTTATCAATTCTGAAATCACTATACATACACTAAGAGTAAGGAAGTACTAATATATGGATGTTTAAGTAATACATGGATGGTCTACGGTAAAAGCAGCAAGTCTGAAAACGCTACATACTGTTTAATTCCAATTATATGACATTCTTTTAAGAGAAGGTCAGAATGATCCAGGTGCTATAGATTAGAGTTGGAGACATCTGTATAAACTCTCACATTTAGTTTAATATAGATACAACTGGTTACATATACAAACATTTATAAATATGTGTACACACACAGAAACTATCATATATTTTTATATCATATATATCATATATCATATATCCCTACATATATTTTTTTACTCTCTCTGAGAGTTCCTGGAGGCAATGACACCTCAGTAGCAATGAGCACAACCAGTTACCAGGGCTTGGTTCCTAACACTATTCTCCACTGAAAGGAACTAAGGTTCCTTAGAGAAACAGCTGATTCTAGGATTGGGGCAAGAAATACACAGAATAAACCTGGAGCATCTTGTAGAAACAGAAAACAAGGACGTACTTAAACAAAAACATAACCCACAACCATGGGGCTATGTCAAAGGGACAGAGAAGTTAACTTGAAGAGTTCCCAGTGGCCAAAGCTGAACAATTTGATAAACAAAATAGTGTTGGCTTATCACTAAAGCATAAAGTAAATATCAGTGAGTCCATACTAATTAAACAAATAGATAAGGAAGAAAAGACAAATCTTGGCTTCCTTGGTGGCACAGTGGTTAAGAATCTGCCTCGCAAAGCAAGCAATTCCAGTTCAATCCTTTGTCTGGGAAGATCCCACAATTAAGTCCAGGTGCCACAACTACTGAGCCCAGGCAATGCAACTACTGAAGCTGGCAAGCCTAGAGCCAGTGGTCTGCAAAGAGAAGCCACAGGAACAAGAAGCCCACACACCACAACAAACAGCAGCCCCCACTCACTGTAACTAAGAGAAAGCCCGAGGGCAGTAATGAAGACCCAGAACAGTGCTTGCTTGGGCAACACATATAACGAAGACCTGCTGCTGCTGCTGCTAAGTCACTTCAGTCGTGTCCGACTCTGTGTGACCCCATAGACGGCAGCCCACCAGGCTCCCCCATCCCTGGGATTCTCCAGGCAAGAATACTGGAGTGGATTGCCATTTCCTTCTCCAATGCATGAAAGAGAAAAGTGAAAGTGAAGTCGCTCAGTCTGTCCGACTGTTAGCGACCCCATGGACTGCAGCCCACCAGGCTACTCCGTCCATTGGATTTTCCAGGCAAGAGTACTGGGGTGGGGTGCCATTGCCTTCCCCGAACGAGACCTACCACAGCCAAAAAATAAGTAATCTTTAAAAAAGAAAAGACAAATTGCCTGTGGAGAACTCCAAACAATCTATGTGGATACTGCCTCCTCAAGGAGGTAAAGCTTAACCTGCCAACTCATGAGGGTAGGCTGCATATGGTAACTTCTTTCCAAAGAGTACAGCACGGAAAGGTGGAAAAAGAGTAATTTCACAGTGGAAAAAGCTGAAAAACACACTATCTCAGCCAGGTGACCAAGGTTAACACCAGCACTGAAGAAGTCAGGTTGGTTATAGGTAGCTTTGGCATGATGACCATGGCACTGCACCTCAGTGATCTTCCTCCCCTAAACCCATAGGCCAAGTGCCAACCAAGTGAGCAACACCAGACAGATCCCAACTGAGGAAAGCTCTACAATACTCTTCAAAACTGCCAAGATCATCCAAAACAAGGAAAGTCTGAAAATACTATCATAGTAAGGAGACATGATGACTAATGTAGTGTGATATCCTGGATGGGATTCTGGAACAAAGAAGGACAAGAGGTAAAAACCAGGGAAATCTGAATAAGGTATAGACTTTAGTTAACAGCAAAGTACTGATATTGGTTTATTAACTGTGACAAAGAGATCATACTAATGTACAATACCAACAGTTGGGAAAACTGGTGTGGAGTATTTAGAAAACTATTCCAAAATAGTTCATTTAAAATATGATTAGGTCAGGGACTTCCCCGGTGGCCCAGTGTTTGAGAAACCACCTTGCAATGCAGAGGACATGGGTTCAGTCTTCTTTTGGGGAACTAAGATACCACATGCCATGGGGCAACTACGCCCAACTAAGCCTACTGAGCCCACGCACCACAACTGGAGCCAGTGAGCAGCAGGGAAAGACCCCCCCATGATGCAATGAAGATGCCGTGCACTGCAACCAAGACCAGACACAGTCAAATAAATAAACAAAAATATTTTTTAAAACATTAATGCCAGACTACCCTCAATAATAAACAATCTTACTTAATAAAACTCTAGCCAAATACCTCTTGTGGTCTTTCATCAGTGTCACTATGGACAAAAAGGAAAGCCATGGACCAGACACAAGCAAGCAGGCATATGTGATGAAACAATCATAATCAAAAGGGCACTGGCTAAAAGACTCAAAGGAAACAAGAAAATTTCTATAAGTATCCGAGGGGCTAGGTGTTTGGGTATGACCTTTTTAATGGTCATTATCAAGAACCTGGATGCCAATAATATCTGCTTAAACTTGGAAAGACAAAACCCTTGAACTAACGAAACTAAGATTTAACATAACATGGACAAGCTGCAGAGGCAGAATGGATTTAACACAGTGAAATTTAAAAAAAGAAAAAAAGGAATACTTTGTATGCCAAAATACTATGTATAAAAATGCAAATAATTTGAGTAGCATTTTTTTTTTTTAAATTTTTTGGTGACCTTAGTAACCTCACTGAGTTTCGAGAATGGTAAAGTCACCCTCAGTCACACTGAGATGAAGAGGACGGAAGTGCCTATGACTTCAGCGCTGGCCAGATCGCATTCAGGGTTCACGCTAAGTTTCGAGAATTACACATGAACAACAAACAGAATGCACTGAAGTCAGAAATCATGACTGTCGACTAAAAATCACGCCACACCAGGACAGCTTTTAGTCCCTTTAGACGGATTTGTACTTTGTTAGGTATGCATGGCCTTATGGGTAGCACTAGATCCAAAAGAGAGCAACTCCAAGTACACAGTTTTTCACAATTTACACAATAAAGATAATCTAATAGCAGCTATAAATGGAGTGAATTACATAGTTACCATTCTCTGTAAGTATTCAAGAAAAGGCCCACTCATTTTACCAGTGAGTGATGTTTTAGAAGGGAGTTAAAACTGAGTAAAAAATAAATGATTATTCAGTGCCTTTCCAATTCTGAGACGATAACTAAAGAAAGGCACAAGTAACATGTAAGCCTAAAGTTCTTGTGATATTCAAAGGGCATCAACTTGAATTATACTGGTTTAAATATCAGAGTTACATTATTCTAGGATGCTAAAACCTTAAAGGGAAAACAGCATTTTTAGTTGAGTCCCATACACTCTCAATCCCTAAATCAAAGAACATTTGTTGGTTTTAGCTGGGCTTTGCATGAGTGTTGTCACGACCAACGCTTTGCAATCCCACGAACTACAGACTGCCAGGCTCCTCTGTCCATGGGGATTCTCCAGGCAAGAATACTGGAGTGGGTTGCCGTTCCCTTCTAGGGGCTCTTCCTGAACCAAAAATCAAACCCGGATCTCCTGCACTGCAGGTGAATTCTTCACCACTGAGCCACCTGGCTTTAGCAGTTCTAAAATTCGTCAATACAAATTAGTTATTTTAAAAAAATCAGAATTAAGTCGATTATCCATTGTTCAAATACTACATCAAAACTTCAAATGTTTTGCTATAAACTAATGAACATAGCCTATTACAGTGTACCTATTGCTGGCAGAGCTCTAGCTCTTCTTATCAAACCTGCCATAGGCCAGTGTAGGTTAAAACAAGGGTCTGGATATATCATATAAAAAGCTGAAAGTTCCACATGCTGTACAATTGCCCAATTTGAAAATGTAAATAAATTAGTGTATATGTGTAAAATGTTAATTACTTCAACATATAGTTCAAGTCTATGTGATCACCCACAGAGTAACTCCTGTCAAAGAAGTAGTCTAAATAATAGGGCCAAATAAAGATTATAGCTGCACAGTCTCTCAGTCACATAACATCTCTCTGGTTACTGCACGAGTCATATTAAAAGCTTGCTACCTACAGTCTATCTGCTACTGTAGAAACTCCTTTTGCTTTATAGCCCAAATTATTCCAGTAGCTATGCCAGGTGAGGATCATGAAATAAAGTAGCACAGAGATGGGCAAAAACATTTGTTACAGAGACAATGTTAGGCACATTGAAACGAGTAAAGACACTGAGCACATATTATTTTAAGGTAAATTTTAAATCTCTGCTAAGGTAAAGGTTCTATTTTTCTGCATTAGCATAATGTATGAGTTTGGCAAAGATGCTCTTCAGAAATTGACAACAGAAAAAAGGAGTTAAATCTTTATTTAAGCTAGATATGATTTTATTTTATTAGGCTGGGTGCAACATGGCATAATATAAAAAGGACAGAGCTGGGGACCTCACTTTGATTTCCAGCTCTACTTCACATCACTGGTAATGTGATACAGAAAAGACAACTAATCTTTCTGAGCCTGTATTTTCTCACCTGTAAAACAGGGACAAAAAAAGATCCCACTTTTCTACTGGATCATTGTGAAGATTAAAAGAAACCATGCATATAAAAGCACATTTCAAACTGCAATAACTATACAATGTAATTTGGTATTATTATTAATATATTCTATCCAATATTTCTAAAGCTGAGAAGAGTAAAAAGTAGAATTTAATTATAGAAATAAAAACATAGTGGTGGTAATATACCGGGGATAAAAAATAATACACCAAAGGCAAAAAGCCCCTAAGACTCTCAACCTTTAAATGTTGTTCTTATTATTTTAAATAATGAGGATCTATTTCTCTAAGGTCTAAGAATAATGTAACTAGTCTGTGGAAATACACAAAGGGCAGTAATACAAATAAACTTGCAGTGAAAGCCAAGAAACAGATAACCCTGCTAAAAAACTATCCAGAAAGCTGGGGAAATGTTAAGAGAGGAGTCAGGTAGGAACAATCAGCTTGATGAGAAGTTTGGAGATTAGCTGAGAAGTCTTTTGGTAAATATCAAAGTACCAGAAGAGTTAACAAATGATGAACTCCTTTCTTCAGAAATTGCTATCACATAGCAAAATGCCTAAGCTTTGCTATCAACCAACATGAAAAGCGACAATAAACAATGGAAGCTTATTTATTTCTCTAGTCAAATACCTTGGGAAAACTTAGGGTGAATTCTGAGCACTTTCCTAAATAAATCTCAAGAAAATAGCAAAGATAATAATATGTGCTCTTCTTCACAGCACATACAGTTTCTGAACTCTGAACATTAAGTGTTATACATATTAGTGATTTAGCCATCTATCTAGTAGGATACCTGTCAGTTTGAGTTTAACTGGGATCTTTATTGCCTAAGCTCATATAATAATAACAAAGCAGGATAAAATAAGTCTGAGAAAAAACTGTTTAAGAAAGAGTACTAATCTTACAGGCAGAAGACTTTACAGTTACTAGCATTAATTTCTTATCTATTTTGAGAAAAATCATTTCACTACCTTATTTTTGCTTCTCCATCTGTCAAATAAGTTATCAAGTATAAGCTAGATTGCCACCTGTCAGATGTTACAGAGGGAATTCCTCTGATAAAATAATGTTGAGAAAAAAACTTGAGTTTCTCTGTTACCCTAAGGTTACATAATCCTATAAATACATCTTCCCCCAATTAAAAAAAAAAGGTGAAGGGCCTCAAGCACCTCATATAAAACTTAAACAAAATGGTCCTTCTTGGAATATTCTGGGATTATATCAAAACAATTTTAAGTTCTTATTTTCTCTAGTCTAATGATTCTTTTTTCTTTCTCTCTTCTCTCTAGAAAATTTACCTTTATCCTTATCCAATGGTTCCTGGGAAAGAATAGTGCACAGTACCGGGTTTTTCCACACCCCAGTCTCTTGAGCTAGAGTAGCTAAAAAATGCAATTCACAGCTGCCATTCTCCATCAGCTTTTCATGAGCTACCTATAAATATTAAATAAACATCCAAAGAATTACAACAGATTTTTAAAAGCAAGCTTATCAGCCTTTAAATATAATACTAAACTTTTGAAAAATAAGACTTTAATCTTAAAATTTTCATGTCACATTACAAAGTGCTGCATCCTTCTGATTTTTAAGATGAATCTCAAGAATAAGAATTATACTAATTATAAATTTTAAATAAATAAAATATATTTCTAGAAATAAGTTCATATTATTTTTCTCCCAAGATCTAAACCAACAACAGCAAAGTTATTTCTCGAGGAAGCTATCAGAATATCCATACCATGAAAGACCTTATACATTTTATATCCTCTGTTAGTAAAAAAATTTTCCAAAAAACTTCTACCATTAACAGATGAAAAATTTACATCAAAGCCTAAATGACAACTTATATACACGTATTTCAATAAAAGGGACTTATGAAAACAACTAAATGTATGACTTTTCATACATTTGTAAGACTGCATAGTCTTAGCAATATCCTATTAAAGCTGACACTGAACCTTGCTTACTTGTTTCCAAGTGTTCATGCAACTGGCATATTTTTCAGGCCACAAAAGACCAACGATTTTAATTCAATTCAGAAAATGTTTACTGAGAATTTCTGTGGGCAAAGTACCAGGGAAGAGAGCAACTAGTCCCTGCGTTTCTGGGGCTTATCCTCTGGGGGGGGTAGAGAAATGTTTAGTTAAAACACAGGCAAAATAAAATAAATGTAGTTAAGCCAGTATAAAAGAAGAAGCTCTGAAATGAAAGCAAAGTGTCACAGAAACTCCTAACGCTCATGCTGTATTTGTATTAAAAATTTATTCCTCAAAACCATAAAAATCTCACTGAAACAAGTTCAAGTGCCTTATTATTATTATTATTTTTTTTTTTTTGAGAAACTGCTGAGAGCTACCATACTGGGATTTAGTTATTTCCTTCTCATTAATCCACATGAAAAAGTATCAAGTAGTGCTAATGTTTCAAAAAGGAAAGTTTCAAAGTTTACCTTATGCTGACAAACAAAATTAGTATGAGGAATTCAGTATAATATTTGCATATAAACTATCTACTTAATTAATTCTGTGGTAGAGTATATGTGAGTACCAAACTACGAAAACAGTTCTGAAACAATCATTTACCTAAAAATAACCACTTGCTGGGGGAAAAAACCTGAGACACAAGTTATTGATATGCTGAAGTAGAAATTGCATGATCAAAAAGTTAGTTGCAATGTGACAAACAGGACAAGACACTTTCAACAGTTATTATATGTGTAAAATACTATGTGAAATCCTATGGTATAAAGACATGAATCCTATTTTCAAGAATTTTGCACTAGACATAGATTTTAATGTTTAATATTAAAATAGAAAAGTTGACTTTTCTGCCTAACTATAGTTTATTTCACATGCTTCTAAAATCTGAGACTAATTTACTTTTATATTTCTTCTATGGAAAAACATAAGGCCAAAAGGTATTTTAAGAACTCTGGCTAGAGGAATAGAGAGACAACTATACTTTCTGAGATTACCTGGCAGGAACATTCTTTTAAACTAACCAATTAACCAAAATTTACTTGAAGCTATAATATATCCAGCACAATCTAGTGCTTAAGCAAAATTTAATATTCTTGAAATACTCCAAAACAACTAAGTGCTAAACTATGTAGTACTTTTATAAGTAGAATAACAGCACTAAGTAAAAGAGATAAAGCATGTGTTTTTAGATACAGGAGAAAAAGTATGGGCTATGGAATAAAGAATCTTGGTTCAAATTACTACTCTGACATTAGCTGTATAAGTATGGGCCAATAAATACTGTAGAATTGAGCCTCAGTTTCCTCACCTTTAAAATGGAAGAAATATACCTACCCCCACAAAGTTTTCATAAGGATTAAATGAGGTATGTTAAATTCTTATAAAGTACACCACAATTTTCAGCAACTAAACTGTTTCTAAACACAAATGAGGGCATTTTTGTGTGTGTGTTCTTTTACTGCTGTGGCAAAGCTCTAATTATTTGATCTTAAAGAACTGTGCAATATTCAATCAATCTACTTAAATGTATATATTCATTTAATAAACATCTTGAGTACTATGTGCAAGTCACCACTGTTAATAAGAACAGCAATTAATGTTTGTCATCACTTAAATCTTTTAAATTTTAACTAAATAATTTATTCAGAATAAAGAATATCACCATAAAATATACCTATGTTAAATCTAGTAGGTAAATATTCTCACCTGCACCAGTGTCTGAAATTGCTCCCACTGCTTATCAGATAATTCAACAGGCAGACAAAGCAAAAGTTCAACACAGCTTCTAAAAAACAAGAAATTGTAAGGATACAAATAATTATTAAAATTTAAAGTAAAATAAGATAAATAATTCTAATATTATCAGTAGACTCTCCAAAATGAATCTATTTAAAATTAAACTATCATAAGACCTGAGATGCAGAGTTAAAACAAAAAGCTTAATCTTTTTATTTACTCAAAAGTTTACTCACAATGCCAAGCGTTCCAGAACCAAAGCTACATTTTCACATTCAGAGGTAAGATAAGGTCGGGCTTTAACGTAACTTTGGATAGCCACTGTGTATACCTCCAATAAAGGTAAAGGATCTTCTGAAGTTTTCCATTTCTCTGCATATTCAAGGAGTGTCTGTTTGGAAGGAATAATAAAAAGTATTCAATGTAAATCAAAATACAGATAGACAAATTAACTGTTTTTCTTTCCTCCCTAGGAAATTTTGAAAAACAACTTTATTTTATAAAAATAAAAAGCAGTTATACTGATTAAAATATTAAAAGTAATAAAGCCATAATCCAGCAGCTCTTTGTAGGAGAAAATAATAGTGTTAATTCATCCAAAAATAGCATCATTTCATGAAGTTTGGTTTTAAATAGTGTAAGCATTCTTTTCTATCTTTCTGAGTCAAAATATCATCTTTCACTCCCAAATTTCAGAGATTTAAAAGTTGTTTTAAAAAGAAGATGTGTGGGCAAGTTATATTTGAGCAGAGATGCAGTGAAGAATTTCAAATATTTATGTTTTCTATTTTTCATGCAAGGAACATAAAACTCAACATCTAACAATAAGTGCATCACATTATGGCCAGAAAAGACACGAAGTATTTTCAGTTATAAAAAGTAATATTATTTGCATATTACTGTTTTATGAAAAGTTTTATCATTAAAAAAGTCAATCTAAAGATATTCAACATACATAAAATAATAAGACTTAAAGAATGATTATAAATTGAAGAAATTTTTATAATAAAGCACTTATTTTTTAAAATAAAGAACACTCTTCATTCCTTAATGAAGAGTTCAAATATTTCACCTCATCGAAATTATTAAAAGGAAAATAAAAATGCTGTTTATCTTACAGAAGAAATGGAAGAAACTGGCAGCAGTAATTAGACACACACTTGTTCTACAACTATTAAAATAGTTAACTTACTATGAACTATCTAAAAGGTTCTACAATTATGCTAAATCAAGTAGAACTCTAATTAAGTGTTTTTATAATATAGATGCCACAATTAGTCCTTCTCACACTTCAAGGTTTAAGACTCATCAACACATGGCAAATTTAGGTGCTATTTCCTAGAAAAGAAGGCATCTTGGAGGAACACTCCATGAGGTCTTGCTTGTATCCTCTGGCATACAGAGGAAACTTATTAAAAATGTGCAAGGAGGAAAGTAGGAAGGACAGAATTGTATTTTACTATCAAACACTCAAAAGAAAACACTTATTACCTTGTCCTCTCTACAACCCTATAACTACTAGAAGTAGGAAGCCATCAGAGAGAATGAGGAAAAATAGAAAAGGTAATCTGGTGAACTGAAGAGCAACATATATTCCTAAACCCAGACCCTCTTCAAGTTGGACAGAAGTACAAATTACCTGAAGGTCTAGTACTTGGAACTGGCACGTGAAACAAGAGCAGTCTTGTGGGATTGAGCCTTTTACCTGTGGAGTATGACCTAATTGAACTGAATTGTAGGACACCTATTTGGGGTTAAGAAAGTTTGAGAAGTGGTACTGGAAAAAATACCATGTGTTTATAGAGTTGTCAGTACAAATCTCTCTCAATAGGACTTGGAAAAATCAAAACAAAACCTACCAACTGAATGGAAAAATCTGCATTCTGGAATTGTCTTCTGATTATCCCTCTACTTCTGGGAATAAAACTCAGCAGGCGTTCTGTGTCTAAAAAATGTTAAGTGTGAAAAGGTTTTCATGGTTGGTTTTAGTGTTTTCCTTGGTTATGCAGGAGACATAAGAGACTCAGGTTCGATTCCTGGGTCAGAAAGATCCCCTGGAGAAGGGAATGGCTACCCACTCCAGGCGTCTTGCCTGGGAAATTCCATGGACAGAGGAGCCTGCTAGGCTACAGTCTCCAGGGTCACAAAGAGTCAGACACAACTGAGTGTCTAAGACTTCATTTTGGTTATTTTATGATATGATGGTATGATGCAGGATGACTTCACTCACATCTTCAAGGTTTTTGAAATTAACACCAACCATGAACAGTATGAAAAGGCAAAAAGATAGGACACTGGAAAGATGAACTTCCCAGGTCGGTAGGTGCCCAATATCCTACCAGAGATCAGTGGAGAAATAACTCTAGAAAGAATGAAGAGATGGAGCCAAAGCAAAAACACCACCCAGTTGTGGATGTGACTGGTGATGGAAGTAAAGTCCGATGCTGTAAAAAACAATACTGCACAGGAACCCGGAATGGTAGGTCCATGAATCAAGGCAAACTGGAAGTGGTCAAACAGGAGATGCCAAGAGTGAACATCAACATTTTAGGAATCAGAGAACTTAAAATGGACTGGAATGCGTGAATTTCACTCAGATGACCATTATATCTACTACAGTGGGCAAGAATACCTTAGAAGAAATGGAGTAGCAATCACAGTCAACAGAAGAGTCTGAAATGCAGAATGTTCAATATCGCAGTAATTCAAGTCTATGCCCTGACCATAATGCTGAAGTTGAACAGTTCTATGAAGACCTACAAGACCTTCTAGAACTAACACCCCCAAAATATGTCCTTTTCATTACAGGGGACTGGAATGCAAAAGTAGGAAGTCAAGAGATATCTGGAGTAACAGGCACATTTGGCCTTGGAAGTACAAAACTAAGCAGAGTAAAGGCTAACAGAGTTTTGCCAGGAGAACACACAGGTCATAGCAAACACTCTCTTCCAACAACACAAGAGACGACGCTACACGTGGACATCACCAGGTGGTCAATACTGAAATCACACTGATTATATTCTTTGCAGCCAAAGATGGAGAAGCTCTCTACAGTCAGTAAAAACAAGACAGGGAGCTGACAGTGGCTCACATCATGAACTTCTCATTGAAAAAATTCATACTTAAATTGAAAAAATTGGGAAAACCACTAAGACCATTCGGATATGACCTAAATCAAATCCCTTACGATTATACAGTGGAAGTAAACAAAGAGAGTCTGTGGAAAATTCTTAAAGAGATGGGAATACCAGACCACCTGACCTGCCTCTTGAGAAACCAGTTAGAACTGGACGTGGAACAGCAGACTGGTTCCAAATAGGAAAAGGAGTACGTCAAGGTTGTATATTGTCACCCTGTTTACTTAACTTCTATGCAGAGTACATCATGAGTAACGCTGGGCTGCAGAAGCATAATTTGGAAATCAAGATTGCCGGGAGAAATATCAATAATCTCTTATGGCAGAAAGTGAAGAGGAACTGAAAAGCCTCTTGATTAAAGTGAAAGAGGAGAGTGAAAAAGTTGGCTTAAAGCTCAACATTCAGAAAACTAAGATCATGGCATCTGGTCCCATCACTTCATGGCAAATAGATGGGGAAACAATGGAAACAGTGACAGATTTTATTTTTTGAGGCTCCAAAATCATTGCAGATAATGACTGCAGCCATGAAATTAAAGGATGCTTGCTCCTTGGAAGAAAAGTTATGACCAACAGTATAGACAGTATATTAAAAAGCAGAAACATCATTTTGCCAATAAAGGTCCATCTAGTCAAAGCTGTGGTTTTTCCGGTAGTCATGTATGGATGTGAGAGTTGGACTATAGAGAAAGCTGAGTGCTGAAGAACTGATGCTTTTGAACTGTGGTGATGGAAAGGACTCTTGAGAGTCCCTTGGACTGCAAGGAGATCCAACCAGTCCATCCTAAAGGAAATCAACCCTGAATATTAATTGGAAGGACAGATTCATTGGAAGACTGAGGCTGAAACTCCAATACTTTGGCCACCTGATGCGACTCACTGGAAAAGTCCCGATGCTGGGAAAGATTGAAGACGGGAGGAGAAGGGGGATGACAAAGAATGAGATGGCTGGATGGCATCACCGACTCAATGGACATGAGTCTGAGTAAACTCCGAGAGTTGGTGATGGACAGGGAGGCTGGGAATTCTGCAGTCCATGGGGTTGCAAAGAGTCGGACACAACTGAGTGGCTGAACTGAACTGATGCATATAATTCCTACTTCACCTAGCACCTGTCTCTCTACTGAAGATCATTAAATATTATTTTCCTTTTTCTGGAAAAAGAAATTTAGATGTCTAGGGAATTTCATCCCTGGCAAATGTTAATATGGGTTTGATCAAACACTTAGGTTTCCCCTGTTAGTTCTCTTGCAGTAATGAACCAATCTGGTAATATATCTTTTCCTGGAAAAGAAAATCATGTACTGAGTTCCCAAAAGTTTTGAAATTATAAGATAATTATAAATTATCTTCCTTTTCTTGTCTCCCAATCAATTCCCTTCCAAAAAAAAACCTTAAAAAACTACATATATCTGCATGTGTGTATATATATCTACATTTTGCCCAGGCTCTACATTTCTTGATATATCTGGCTCTGCACAGGATATTTAATGTATTACCTTTTTTCCTTTACATAAGTGAATTCTACCGTCTTGAGGTGAAAAATTTCTTAACTTTAGTTACAACTAAAGATGAGTTATTTTAGGTATAACAGGGTCTGAATTGACGAGAAAAATAACTGACAAGTCACAGAATGTTAGAACCATAAAGCACCTTAAAACTTTTACATTTTCACTTCATTTATAGATGAAGAAAGAGGAAGAGAAAGCAGAGTCTGGTGAAAAGCAAAGCTCTTAGGTGGCTGCTTAATGGTCTGGGACTAAATGTATTAATAACTGGGGAAAGGGTAGAAGAAAAGGATCACAGTAGATGATGAGATGATACGAAAAAGAAAACTAATGACATGCTCATACTGATGACTTACAGGGGAATAAGTTTCAAAGTTAGGTTAAAAAACAAAAATGTATTTTTACAAAGCTATGAGTTTGATATTCAAACTGGTTAGTGTACAGATAGTAGAGCTTCCCTTGTTTCCCAAGACACTAAAATTAGTAGAACCACTGTGGAACTGGAAGCGTTCCCAACATGACTGGCTAATAAATTAAGCTTTCTTCAACTAAAAAAAGTTATTTATATCTACTGCCTTAATCTATACAAAACCTTCCATTTCAGGCAGGAATTGCAGAATAATCATATTCTTTACACATAATCAGAACAGATCTTAAAGATCACTTAATTTTGTTTTATGAAGTTGAGTGACCTGCAATTCGAATATTAACTGAATCAGTAATTAGCAAAGCCAGGTAGCCTTACTCTCTATGAAACATTCTGTCCACTCACATATTGTTTGTGGCAATGTCACAGAACTATAAATCTGTAGATTACTTTATTATTTCAATTATTCCTCCTAACTTTATGAGGTTATGGACTATTTATCCAATTTGCCAGCCCTATTTCGGGTGAAAGTAAGAAAATCCAACTCAAAGCAGCAGAATCAGTAAGAAAAGTTTCCCACATAATAAGAAATTAAGAGGGACAGGTTGTGGGACTGGTTAGTGTAGCAGCTCCACAATGTCTCCAAGGACCCATCTCTGCCTTCACTCCGCCATCCTCAGGTGGTACTCCCATGCAATCCTCAGGTCTCAGCAATAACCAGAAGAGACCACCACTTCATGTGCATCTTTTTAAGGAACAAAGAAACCTTGTCCAGAAACCACAAGCCCAATTCTATCAGTAAAATTTCCCTCAGGTCTCAATGACCAGGATTTCATCACATGCCTATGCCAAAAATCACACAGCCATTGAGAGAAAATGGATACATGTATATGTACGATTGAGTCCCTTTGCTGTCCACCTGAAACTATCACAACATTGTTAATCTGCTTTACTCTGAGACAAAATAAAAAGAAAAAAAAAATTTGTATTAAAAATTTATTCCTCAAAACCATAAAAATCTCACTGAAACAAGTTCAAGTGCCTTATTATTATTATTATTATTTTTTTTTTTGAGAAACTGCTGAGAGCTACCATACTGGGATTTAGTTATTTCCTTCTCATTAATCCACATGAAAAAGTATCAAGTAGTGCTAATGTTTCAAAAAGGAAAGTTTCAAAGTTTACCTTATGCTGACAAACAAAATTAGTATGAGGAATTCAGTATAATATTTGCATATAAACTATCTACTTAATTAATTCTGTGGTAGAGTATATGTGAGTACCAAACTACGAAAACAGTTCTGAAACAATCATTTACCTAAAAATAACCACTTGCTGGGGGAAAAAACCTGAGACACAAGTTATTGATATGCTGAAGTAGAAATTGCATGATCAAAAAGTTAGTTGCAATGTGACAAACAGGACAAGACACTTTCAACAGTTATTATATGTGTAAAATACTATGTGAAATCCTATGGTATAAAGACATGAATCCTATTTTCAAGAATTTTGCACTAGACATAGATTTTAATGTTTAATATTAAAATAGAAAAGTTGACTTTTCTGCCTAACTATAGTTTATTTCACATGCTTCTAAAATCTGAGACTAATTTACTTTTATATTTCTTCTATGGAAAAACATAAGGCCAAAAGGTATTTTAAGAACTCTGGCTAGAGGAATAGAGAGACAACTATACTTTCTGAGATTACCTGGCAGGAACATTCTTTTAAACTAACCAATTAACCAAAATTTACTTGAAGCTATAATATATCCAGCACAATCTAGTGCTTAAGCAAAATTTAATATTCTTGAAATACTCCAAAACAACTAAGTGCTAAACTATGTAGTACTTTTATAAGTAGAATAACAGCACTAAGTAAAAGAGATAAAGCATGTGTTTTTAGATACAGGAGAAAAAGTATGGGCTATGGAATAAAGAATCTTGGTTCAAATTACTACTCTGACATTAGCTGTATAAGTATGGGCCAATAAATACTGTAGAATTGAGCCTCAGTTTCCTCACCTTTAAAATGGAAGAAATATACCTACCCCCACAAAGTTTTCATAAGGATTAAATGAGGTATGTTAAATTCTTATAAAGTACACCACAATTTTCAGCAACTAAACTGTTTCTAAACACAAATGAGGGCATTTTTGTGTGTGTGTTCTTTTACTGCTGTGGCAAAGCTCTAATTATTTGATCTTAAAGAACTGTGCAATATTCAATCAATCTACTTAAATGTATATATTCATTTAATAAACATCTTGAGTACTATGTGCAAGTCACCACTGTTAATAAGAACAGCAATTAATGTTTGTCATCACTTAAATCTTTTAAATTTTAACTAAATAATTTATTCAGAATAAAGAATATCACCATAAAATATACCTATGTTAAATCTAGTAGGTAAATATTCTCACCTGCACCAGTGTCTGAAATTGCTCCCACTGCTTATCAGATAATTCAACAGGCAGACAAAGCAAAAG
This sequence comes from Oreotragus oreotragus, assembly GCA_006410675.1. Classification (NCBI taxonomy): domain Eukaryota; kingdom Metazoa; phylum Chordata; class Mammalia; order Artiodactyla; family Bovidae; genus Oreotragus; species Oreotragus oreotragus. Next base: position 56,960 of record SJYX01012961.1, read on the forward strand.
TTCAACACAGCTTCTAAAAAACAAGAAATTGTAAGGATACAAATAATTATTAAAATTTAAAGTAAAATAAGATAAATAATTCTAATATTATCAGTAGACTCTCCAAAATGAATCTATTTAAAATTAAACTATCATAAGACCTGAGATGCAGAGTTAAAACAAAAAGCTTAATCTTTTTATTTACTCAAAAGTTTACTCACAATGCCAAGCGTTCCAGAACCAAAGCTACATTTTCACATTCAGAGGTAAGATAAGGTCGGGCTTTAACGTAACTTTGGATAGCCACTGTGTATACCTCCAATAAAGGTAAAGGATCTTCTGAAGTTTTCCATTTCTCTGCATATTCAAGGAGTGTCTGTTTGGAAGGAATAATAAAAAGTATTCAATGTAAATCAAAATACAGATAGACAAATTAACTGTTTTTCTTTCCTCCCTAGGAAATTTTGAAAAACAACTTTATTTTATAAAAATAAAAAGCAGTTATACTGATTAAAATATTAAAAGTAATAAAGCCATAATCCAGCAGCTCTTTGTAGGAGAAAATAATAGTGTTAATTCATCCAAAAATAGCATCATTTCATGAAGTTTGGTTTTAAATAGTGTAAGCATTCTTTTCTATCTTTCTGAGTCAAAATATCATCTTTCACTCCCAAATTTCAGAGATTTAAAAGTTGTTTTAAAAAGAAGATGTGTGGGCAAGTTATATTTGAGCAGAGATGCAGTGAAGAATTTCAAATATTTATGTTTTCTATTTTTCATGCAAGGAACATAAAACTCAACATCTAACAATAAGTGCATCACATTATGGCCAGAAAAGACACGAAGTATTTTCAGTTATAAAAAGTAATATTATTTGCATATTACTGTTTTATGAAAAGTTTTATCATTAAAAAAGTCAATCTAAAGATATTCAACATACATAAAATAATAAGACTTAAAGAATGATTATAAATTGAAGAAATTTTTATAATAAAGCACTTATTTTTTAAAATAAAGAACACTCTTCATTCCTTAATGAAGAGTTCAAATATTTCACCTCATCGAAATTATTAAAAGGAAAATAAAAATGCTGTTTATCTTACAGAAGAAATGGAAGAAACTGGCAGCAGTAATTAGACACACACTTGTTCTACAACTATTAAAATAGTTAACTTACTATGAACTATCTAAAAGGTTCTACAATTATGCTAAATCAAGTAGAACTCTAATTAAGTGTTTTTATAATATAGATGCCACAATTAGTCCTTCTCACACTTCAAGGTTTAAGACTCATCAACACATGGCAAATTTAGGTGCTATTTCCTAGAAAAGAAGGCATCTTGGAGGAACACTCCATGAGGTCTTGCTTGTATCCTCTGGCATACAGAGGAAACTTATTAAAAATGTGCAAGGAGGAAAGTAGGAAGGACAGAATTGTATTTTACTATCAAACACTCAAAAGAAAACACTTATTACCTTGTCCTCTCTACAACCCTATAACTACTAGAAGTAGGAAGCCATCAGAGAGAATGAGGAAAAATAGAAAAGGTAATCTGGTGAACTGAAGAGCAACATATATTCCTAAACCCAGACCCTCTTCAAGTTGGACAGAAGTACAAATTACCTGAAGGTCTAGTACTTGGAACTGGCACGTGAAACAAGAGCAGTCTTGTGGGATTGAGCCTTTTACCTGTGGAGTATGACCTAATTGAACTGAATTGTAGGACACCTATTTGGGGTTAAGAAAGTTTGAGAAGTGGTACTGGAAAAAATACCATGTGTTTATAGAGTTGTCAGTACAAATCTCTCTCAATAGGACTTGGAAAAATCAAAACAAAACCTACCAACTGAATGGAAAAATCTGCATTCTGGAATTGTCTTCTGATTATCCCTCTACTTCTGGGAATAAAACTCAGCAGGCGTTCTGTGTCTAAAAAATGTTAAGTGTGAAAATGTTTTCATGGTTGGTTTTAGTGTTTTCCTTGGTTATGCAGGAGACATAAGAGACTCAGGTTCGATTCCTGGGTCAGAAAGATCCCCTGGAGAAGGGAATGGCTACCCACTCCAGGCGTCTTGCCTGGGAAATTCCATGGACAGAGGAGCCTGCTAGGCTACAGTCTCCAGGGTCACAAAGAGTCAGACACAACTGAGTGTCTAAGACTTCATTTTGGTTATTTTATGATATGATGGTATGATGCAGGATGACTTCACTCACATCTTCAAGGTTTTTGAAATTAACACCAACCATGAACAGTATGAAAAGGCAAAAAGATAGGACACTGGAAAGATGAACTTCCCAGGTCGGTAGGTGCCCAATATCCTACCAGAGATCAGTGGAGAAATAACTCTAGAAAGAATGAAGAGATGGAGCCAAAGCAAAAACACCACCCAGTTGTGGATGTGACTGGTGATGGAAGTAAAGTCCGATGCTGTAAAAAACAATACTGCACAGGAACCCGGAATGGTAGGTCCATGAATCAAGGCAAACTGGAAGTGGTCAAACAGGAGATGCCAAGAGTGAACATCAACATTTTAGGAATCAGAGAACTTAAAATGGACTGGAATGCGTGAATTTCACTCAGATGACCATTATATCTACTACAGTGGGCAAGAATACCTTAGAAGAAATGGAGTAGCAATCACAGTCAACAGAAGAGTCTGAAATGCAGAATGTTCAATATCGCAGTAATTCAAGTCTATGCCCTGACCATAATGCTGAAGTTGAACAGTTCTATGAAGACCTACAAGACCTTCTAGAACTAACACCCCCAAAATATGTCCTTTTCATTACAGGGGACTGGAATGCAAAAGTAGGAAGTCAAGAGATATCTGGAGTAACAGGCACATTTGGCCTTGGAAGTACAAAACTAAGCAGAGTAAAGGCTAACAGAGTTTTGCCAGGAGAACACACAGGTCATAGCAAACACTCTCTTCCAACAACACAAGAGACGACGCTACACGTGGACATCACCAGGTGGTCAATACTGAAATCACACTGATTATATTCTTTGCAGCCAAAGATGGAGAAGCTCTCTACAGTCAGTAAAAACAAGACAGGGAGCTGACAGTGGCTCACATCATGAACTTCTCATTGAAAAAATTCATACTTAAATTGAAAAAATTGGGAAAACCACTAAGACCATTCGGATATGACCTAAATCAAATCCCTTACGATTATACAGTGGAAGTAAACAAAGAGAGTCTGTGGAAAATTCTTAAAGAGATGGGAATACCAGACCACCTGACCTGCCTCTTGAGAAACCAGTTAGAACTGGACGTGGAACAGCAGACTGGTTCCAAATAGGAAAAGGAGTACGTCAAGGTTGTATATTGTCACCCTGTTTACTTAACTTCTATGCAGAGTACATCATGAGTAACGCTGGGCTGCAGAAGCATAATTTGGAAATCAAGATTGCCGCGAGAAATATCAATAATCTCTTATGGCAGAAAGTGAAGAGGAACTGAAAAGCCTCTTGATTAAAGTGAAAGAGGAGAGTGAAAAAGTTGGCTTAAAGCTCAACATTCAGAAAACTAAGATCATGGCATCTGGTCCCATCACTTCATGGCAAATAGATGGGGAAACAATGGAAACAGTGACAGATTTTATTTTTTGAGGCTCCAAAATCATTGCAGATAATGACTGCAGCCATGAAATTAAAGGATGCTTGCTCCTTGGAAGAAAAGTTATGACCAACAGTATAGACAGTATATTAAAAAGCAGAAACATCATTTTGCCAATAAAGGTCCATCTAGTCAAAGCTGTGGTTTTTCCGGTAGTCATGTATGGATGTGAGAGTTGGACTATAGAGAAAGCTGAGTGCTGAAGAACTGATGCTTTTGAACTGTGGTGATGGAAAGGACTCTTGAGAGTCCCTTGGACTGCAAGGAGATCCAACCAGTCCATCCTAAAGGAAATCAACCCTGAATATTAATTGGAAGGACAGATTCATTGGAAGACTGAGGCTGAAACTCCAATACTTTGGCCACCTGATGCGACTCACTGGAAAAGTCCCTGATGCTGGGAAAGATTGAAGACGGGAGGAGAAGGGGGATGACAAAGAATGAGATGGCTGGATGGCATCACCGACTCAATGGACATGAGTCTGAGTAAACTCCGAGAGTTGGTGATGGACAGGGAGGCTGGGAATTCTGCAGTCCATGGGGTTGCAAAGAGTCGGACACAACTGAGTGGCTGAACTGAACTGATGCATATAATTCCTACTTCACCTAGCACCTGTCTCTCTACTGAAGATCATTAAATATTATTTTCCTTTTTCTGGAAAAAGAAATTTAGATGTCTAGGGAATTTCATCCCTGGCAAATGTTAATATGGGTTTGATCAAACACTTAGGTTTCCCCTGTTAGTTCTCTTGCAGTAATGAACCAATCTGGTAATATATCTTTTCCTGGAAAAGAAAATCATGTACTGAGTTCCCAAAAGTTTTGAAATTATAAGATAATTATAAATTATCTTCCTTTTCTTGTCTCCCAATCAATTCCCTTCCAAAAAAAACCCTTAAAAAACTACATATATCTGCATGTGTGTATATATATCTACATTTTGCCCAGGCTCTACATTTCTTGATATATCTGGCTCTGCACAGGATATTTAATGTATTACCTTTTTTCCTTTACATAAGTGAATTCTACCGTCTTGAGGTGAAAAATTTCTTAACTTTAGTTACAACTAAAGATGAGTTATTTTAGGTATAACAGGGTCTGAATTGACGAGAAAAATAACTGACAAGTCACAGAATGTTAGAACCATAAAGCACCTTAAAACTTTTACATTTTCACTTCATTTATAGATGAAGAAAGAGGAAGAGAAAGCAGAGTCTGGTGAAAAGCAAAGCTCTTAGGTGGCTGCTTAATGGTCTGGGACTAAATGTATTAATAACTGGGGAAAGGGTAGAAGAAAAGGATCACAGTAGATGATGAGATGATACGAAAAAGAAAACTAATGACATGCTCATACTGATGACTTACAGGGGAATAAGTTTCAAAGTTAGGTTAAAAAACAAAAATGTATTTTTACAAAGCTATGAGTTTGATATTCAAACTGGTTAGTGTACAGATAGTAGAGCTTCCCTTGTTTCCCAAGACACTAAAATTAGTAGAACCACTGTGGAACTGGAAGCGTTCCCAACATGACTGGCTAATAAATTAAGCTTTCTTCAACTAAAAAAAGTTATTTATATCTACTGCCTTAATCTATACAAAACCTTCCATTTCAGGCAGGAATTGCAGAATAATCATATTCTTTACACATAATCAGAACAGATCTTAAAGATCACTTAATTTTGTTTTATGAAGTTGAGTGACCTGCAATTCGAATATTAACTGAATCAGTAATTAGCAAAGCCAGGTAGCCTTACTCTCTATGAAACATTCTGTCCACTCACATATTGTTTGTGGCAATGTCACAGAACTATAAATCTGTAGATTACTTTATTATTTCAATTATTCCTCCTAACTTTATGAGGTTATGGACTATTTATCCAATTTGCCAGCCCTATTTCGGGTGAAAGTAAGAAAATCCAACTCAAAGCAGCAGAATCAGTAAGAAAAGTTTCCCACATAATAAGAAATTAAGAGGGACAGGTTGTGGGACTGGTTAGTGTAGCAGCTCCACAATGTCTCCAAGGACCCATCTCTGCCTTCACTCCGCCATCCTCAGGTGGTACTCCCATGCAATCCTCAGGTCTCAGCAATAACCAGAAGAGACCACCACTTCATGTGCATCTTTTTAAGGAACAAAGAAACCTTGTCCAGAAACCACAAGCCCAATTCTATCAGTAAAATTTCCCTCAGGTCTCAATGACCAGGATTTCATCACATGCCTATGCCAAAAATCACACAGCCATTGAGAGAAAATGGATACATGTATATGTACGATTGAGTCCCTTTGCTGTCCACCTGAAACTATCACAACATTGTTAATCTGCTTTACTCTGAGACAAAATAAAAAGAAAAAAAAAATCACACAGTATAAAGGAACTCCATGGTTGACTTTTAAACCAATCAAAGGGCACTCTCCAAGGTTCCTATTTTAAAATAAAAATGTGTGAGCAAAACCAGGGTTCTATTAGAAGTGGGGAGGGCCTAAGCCTCACACTTTGGTTGTCCCTCCAGTGATCTTGTGTTCAAGAATGAGCAAGTCTGTGTGTCTGTGTGGTGCTTTTATATTTATATATACATACAGAAATAAACAAAGATAAAAGTCATCGTGAACTGGTTTGGAAAGGCATATGGGAGGAAATCATTTAGAAGAGAGAGGAAAAGAAATCTGTAAGTCTTCCTATAAGGCACAGACTGCGTCCATTAATGAGTAAAGTCTAAGTTTAGGAAGCAAATTTAAACCTGTGGTCTATGAAGAATGGCTTCCTTGGTGGCTCAGACAGTAAACAGTCCACCTGAAATGTGGGCGACCTGGGTTTGATCCCTGGGTTGGGAAGATCCCCTGGAAGAGGGCATGGTGATCTACTCCACCATTCTTGCCTGAAGAATCCCCATGGACAGAGGAGCCTGGGTGGCTACAGTCTATAGGGTTGCAAAGAGTCAGACACAACTGAGCAACTAAGAACAGCACAGCTTGAAGAATGACTGATGAAACTAAGGATCAGATGCTTAATGTGGAAAATAAACAACATTTACTGAATATTTACTATATACCAGACACTGTTCTTCAAGTTTCACATGTAATACCTATTACCAATTAGATAAATTACAGTCATATGCTGCTATTAAAATGGACAAAGGTATAAAATAAATAAGTCCTAAGATCACAGAACTAGACAAAGAGAGGAGATTCAAACCTTAGTAGTCCGACTGCAGAGCCTGAATTCTCAAATACTATGCTCTACATTTCTAGAAAAATAAAGTGCTGATTCAGAGCCAAAGTAACAAATCTGAAGACTTGTCACACAAAACAAGAATTTTAGTCTTATTCTTTCTGGTCTCACAGGATAAACCAAGACCACTAGCTTAAAGTTTTTAGATAAATCTCTGCGTCCTATCAGACTGACCCTGCAACAGAGTTAACCAAAAATCGAGCAGGTTGGCCTCCTGGGACAGGTGGATCTATCACTGAAGTTACCCAAGCAGGAGCAAAATGGCTCTGAGTTTAGAATGCAACAAATAAAGGAGTCATACTTAGGAGACACATTCCATCATGCCAAAAGAGACTATACTAGTGGGGATGGGGGGGGGGTCCCTAAACTGGTGATTCACAGAGGTTTTGACTGATGGCATGTTGTTTAAAAATCATTTTAGTTGCTAACATTTGGAAATCGTAAGTTTACAGAGAATCTGGGTTTCTAACTTTTTTAATCTGGAAAATCTGGAACCCCTGGGTTCATACTGCAGCACTGCAACCACTGGTTGAAGCTGAGGCACTAGTTCTCTGGTTGCTGGAACCCTCACCCAGCTGTCTCCCTCTTGAAGGGACCTACTGGATCCCCACAAGGTAATTGTTGCCAGCACCCCAATTCTACAGTGATCTGAGAAAGAAATACAAGCCAAAGAAAGGTTCAAGGCTCATATTCTAGCAGGATCTCTGAAACAGTGTTTCTCAACCTCTTTTTCATTCTCATCTGCTCCAATGGAGACTTTTTTCCCTAACTCGCCTCACCCCCAATGAAACTGTAATACCACAAATGTACTATATATCTGTTTATGGACTACAAACTATTATAATATCTAAAATTCTTTTTACTCCCTGAGAACCAATTTTGTTCCCTAGGGAACAAAAATGCACATTTAATATTCTGTCCAAGCTGATTTATTATCTAAATCAGCAGAGACTGGAATATCTATAGGGATAAAGACAGTATAGACTGTAACTTCCAGAAGCTTCATTTAGTTCCTCTCATGATTATTAGGAGAAAAAAAAGAAGAACAAATCCACAGGAGTGTTCCATCTAATAAGCATGAGAATTAAACTGCACTACTGTCCTATGTAAAGATAAAACTGGAGTGTTGGATATGTTCATATTGTTACATGAATGGTCCAATTTCAGTTTACATCTATGATTCTCTAGAGTACATGTTTTCAAAATTTTGACCTCATAACCCTTTACTTTCTTAAAAATTACTGAGAAATCTAAATTGTTTGTTTATGAAGGCTGTAACTACTGATTTTCACCATGTGAGAATTAGAAATGAAAACTGAGATGTTTAATTATATACTTATAAATGGATTTAAAATAACAAAAATTCATCCTATATTAATATCAACACAGTATTTTTAATGAAAAAATTTTTTCAAAAAATTAGAAGAGTGGCCTTTTTAACATTTTTCAAATCTCTTCAATGTCTGACTTAACAGAAAAAAGAGGAGGATTCTCGTATCTATCTCTGCATTTAATCTGCTGCAATATCACACATCATGTAACCTCCAGAAAACTCCACTGGACAGAAGTGAAAGAATTAACAGGGTTTTCAATTTTTTGTACCCACTAAGCATGAGTGTGGGTGATACTCTTTCAGAATTTCAAACTTGCTAAACGTTACTTTAAGGTTTTGTGTAAAAATGGTAGATCTAGACACATACAATTTGTACTTCGCTCCCTTCAAACCTCACTAAACCAAGAGTAATTTTTTTTAAGTGACATAAACTTACAAGGACTAAGAAAACAGGAGTAGGGGAAAGATAGACAAAATTTTAAACACTGGAAAGCATATGGAAGACTGACACTCTGAGAAAAATGACTCCTAAGTAGCGTTTAGGTAAAGACCTAATTCTTCGGAATCACCAAAGGGCTCAAGAACCAGAGCATCTGGTGCCTCTGGCAATGAGGCAAAGGTGAGACCGAGAATGACAGGACTGTGTAGGCAGGTGGCCTCTCTGATTTCTGCCTCCCTCTCTATAGTTAGGTGGCCCAAGCTGGGCACCACCACAATCCCCAGTAGTTTATTCTGGAGAATTAGAGAGAAAAAAGATACCTACATGAGATGAGGGGAGCATTCAGTTCAGTTCACTCTCTCAGTCCTTCAGTCATGTCCGACTCTTTGCAACCCCATCACCAACTCCCTGAGCTTGCTCAAACTCATGTCCATTGAGTCGGTGGTGCCATCCAACCATCTCATCCTCTGCCATTCCCTTCTATCCCACCTTCAATCTTTCCAAGCATCAGGGTCTTTTCAAATGAGTTAGTTCTTCACATCAGGTGGCCAAATTATTTGGAGTTTCAGCTTCAGCATCAGTCCTGTCAATGAATATTCAAGACTGATTTCCTTTAGGATGGACTGGTTGGATCTCCTTGCAGTCCAAGGGACCCTTAAGAGTCTTCTCCAACACCACAGTTTCAAAGCATCGATTCTTCAGCACTCAGCTTTCTCTATAGTCCAACTCTCACATCCATACGTGACTACCGGAAAAAGAATAGCTTTGACTAGATGGACCTTTGTTGGCAAAGTGATGTCTCTGCTTTTTAATACACTGTCTAGGTTGGTCATTTGGAGAAGGCAATGGCACCCCACTCCAGTACTCTTGCCTGGAAAATCCCATGGACGGAGGAGCCTGGTAGGCTGCAGTCCATGGGGTCACTGAGTCGGACACGACTGAGCAACTTCACGTTCACTTTTCACTTTCATGCACTGGAGAAGGAAATGGCAACCCACTCCAGTGTTCTTGCCTGGAGAATCCCCGGGACGGGGGAGCCTGGTGGGCTGCCGTCTCTGGGGTCGCAGAGTTGTCGGACACAACTGAAGCGACTTAGCAGCAGCAGCAGCGGGTTGGTCATAACTTCTCTTCCAAGGAGCAAGCATCCTTTAATTTCATGGCTTCATTCACCATCTGCAGTGATTTTAGAGTCCCCCAAAATAAAGTCTGCCACTGTTTCCATTGTTTCCCCATCTATTTGCCATGAAGTGATGGGACCTGGTGTCATGATCTTAGTTTTCTGAATGTTGAGTTTTAAGCCAACTTTTTCACTCTCCTCTTTCACTTTCATCAAGAGGCTCTTTAGTTCTTCTTCACTTTCAAGGGTGGTGTCATTTGCATATCTGAGGTTACTGATATTTCTCCTGGCAATCTTGATTCCAGCTTGTGTTTCACCCACCCCAGCGTTTCTCATGATGTACTCTGCATATAAGTTAAATAAGCAGGGTGACAATACACAGCCTTAACGTACTCCTTTCCCAATTTGGAACCTGTCTGTTATTCCATGTCTAGTTCTAACTGTTGCTTCCTGACCTGCATACAGGTTTCTCAAGAGGCAGGTCAGGTGGTCTGGTATTCCCATCTCTTTCAGAATTTTCTATAGTTTGTTGTGATCCACACAGTCAAAGGCTTTGGAATAAAGCAGAAATAGATGTTTTTTCTGGAACTCTTTTGCTTTTTAAATAATCTACTGGATGTTGGCAATTTGATCTCTGGTTCCTCTGCCTTTTCTAAATCCAGCTTGAAGATGTTCACGGTTCACATACTGTTGAAGCCTGGCTTGGAGAATTTTGAGCATTACTTTATTAGTGTGTGAGATGAGGGCAATTGTGTGGTAGTTTAAGCATTCTTTGGCAAAGCTATTATTTGGGATTGGAATGAAAACTGACATTTTCCAGTCCTGTGGCCACTGCTAAATTTTCCAAATACTGACTATAGAGACAACTTCCCTTCTTACGTTCCTTTCTCCTGAAAACTGCCAAAATCTCCTTAGCTGAGTCATTCTCAGGAAATTCAAGAGAAAAGACCCAAAGATTCTGAAACAGAGTCTGCCACCATGAAAAGAAAACAGCTGAATCCACTTATGGTGGAGAGCACAACAAATCCCACTCATAGGCTTGGAGTCCTCAGCCAGTTTATTGGTAGTATACCTTTAAATGGGGCTTCCCAGGTGACTCAGTGCAAAGAATCCACCTGCCAATGCAGTTTCCCCTGGTCAGGAAGATTCCTGGTGAAGGATGTGGCAACCCACTCCAGTATTTCAGCCTAGAAAATCCCATGGACAGAGGAGCCTAGTGGGCTACAGTCCATGGCATTGCAGAGCTGAACATGACTGAGCATTCACGCACACACACCCCTTTAAAGAATGGTAACCAAGGACCACTCAAGGGGTTAAAACAGATTAGTTTAAAAGGAAACTTGGAGTATACAAGAAGCCAAAATTTCAAGAAACTATCATTAATATTTAGGGGTCAGAGAATGTATTAGACCTATGAATAAAATACCATATCATAAAGGAATATTTATAGAAAAAAGATTCAAATTAAAAATATAGTCACAGAAATGAAAATCTCAATCAAAGAGTTGGAAGGTAAATTCAGGAAATTTACCCCAAAATTAAAAGGCATAGGAAAGAAAAGATAAGAATATCTGGAGAAGAGCGCTAGAGATCTCAAAATCAACAACAGGAATTTTAGAAATTAGAACAGAAAAACGGAGGGGAAGAAATCAAAGGACTAATTCGAGTTACTTTCCTAGACTCTAAGGACACAAATTCTAAGAATTGAAAGACCCACTGTGTGCGCAGCACAATCACTTAAATTAGACCTATATCAAAGCACTACTTCATAAAATTCTGGCACTCAAGGACAGAGAAGATCAAAACAAGCTTCAGACAAGACTGGGGGCAGAACAGACTTCTCAACAGCAACACTGGAGCCAAAGGAAAATGAGGTACTCCATTGAAAACTGAAGGGGAATCATTTCTGCCTAACTACCGCAGGTATTAAGACAGAAAAGTCATTTTCAGACATGCAACTTCTCAAAAAGTTCAACTTGTAGGCATATTTTTTTCACAATGCTACTGAAGACAGAATTTCATCAAAATGAGCGGAGATAAACCAAGGAAGGAATGAAAATGATATCTAGGAAAAAGGGAAACAGGAGAGAGGTAAATTAAAACATCCCAAGAAGACAATGGGCCTGAAAAATAACTATCACATATCAGATGACTCTAGGACAAATTTCCTCAAGATGAACTTAACAGACTACCTAACGTGCCTGAATAAGCTGAGAGGAGACTTATACAACTGAGGGAGAGTCTGGACTGAATTAGTGAGATAAACATAGAATATTCAGCTAAAAAAATAAGGTAATTTAAGTATATTAACCTTTACTCAGCAATTAGAGAATGCACATTCTTTAAAAATGTAAAACATTTACAAAAACTGACTCCACACTAGGCCACAGTCACAAAAATAACAAAGAATATCATACATTTCACATTCTTTGAACACAAAGCAATAAAGTTAGAAAATATTAACATGATACACCTACAAAGAAAACTAAAAATTTGAAAAATTTTAAGCACATTTCTTTTTTTAAAAGAATTTTTATATTGGAGTACAGTTGAGTAACAAAGCTGTGTTAGGTTTCAGGTGTACAGTAAAGTGATTCAGTTATACATGTTAGCTACTCTTTTTTCAAATTCTTTTCCCATTTAGGTTATTACAGAATATTGAGAAGAGTTCCTCGTGCTAGGTCCTTGTTGGTTATCTATTTTAAATATAGGAGTGTGTACATGTTAATCCAAATTCCAAGTCTATAGCTCCCTCCCTTGTGTGTATTTCTAAATCATGGGTGGAAGAAATCATAACAGAAATCAGAGAATACTCAGATTTGAATTATAGCCAAAATATATAAAAATCTGCAGGATGCAGCTAAAGCAATCTTAAGAGGGAAATTTATAGATGCATATGTTCATATTTTAAGTTATGCTATAGCTTAAAAAAAACATGCAAATTTGTTCCAACACAGTATGAGCAAAACATTAATCTTCTATTTGCTTATGTGTGATTTTTTTAGTGAGAAACATTAGGTGAAGCTAGAAAACTGCACCCAGCTGAACTAAGCTGTGTAGGAAACAGAAAATGCACACCACTCAGATATGTACCAGCTATGTCAGCTCACCAGGTGTTGTGATGAGCTGTATCTATCCACACACGGTTTCAACTTTCTGTCTCTTTTCTTCCCACCACCTCACCCACAAACTGCAACCCTTCTGACACCACTCCTACAAAGTATAGGTCTTTTTCAAGGTAAAGCACCACGTTTATCTTAGTTATGTACGTCTTAACCACTAAATAGATATAAAATTGTACTGCAGTTCTTACAAGACTCCATGGGTGACAATGATGAAGTTTTGAGTGTTGTACCTTTAACCCCATTTCCTCCATAAGCCTTGTGATTTCTGCTGTGCAATTTTGCACAGCAAAGTGATTGGCAGTAATACTTAGGTTGTAATAAAGCTAAACTGGCTGCATTAGAAAAAGACCAAATGAAAACTCAGAGAATATTGAGACAGAGAAATCTGAAGATGTACTGTAATCAGAGAATATTATTGTGTCAGTATTAAACTTCCTGAGTGAGATGGCTGCATTTTTTGGACTTAAGAGATAAACACAATGGGGCAATGTCATCATGCCTAACTCTAAAGAATTCAGGGGGAAAAAAGAGAATTAAAGCATGAGACAAAACACATATAGCAAAATGCTAACACTGGGTATTCAGTGTTCTATCCTTGTATTTCTTCTATAATAAAAAGCTTGGAAAAGTAAAATACTGGGGATGGCAAGTGGCAGACTGAATTCCTCACTCTTTGTATCCACGCTTTTTCACATGACTTGGGAATACTTCTCTCAGAATGGCAGAGAATATTTTCCTACCCCATGTGACTTGTTTTGACAGAATGTGGCAGAAGTGATAGTAGGTTATCTATGAGTTTAAGAATCTTGCTCCTTTGTATGCTTCTACTATCAAAAGGAGATGTGTCCAAATAAGCCTGCTGTTCCAGGAAGATGAGAAGATGTCATCTCTGTAGCTCTAGGGAGCAACCACCCTCTATCTGTTGAGACCACCCTCTATCAATTGACATCCAGTCAACCTTATGACTCCAGCCAAGGCCAGAAGATTGCCTTGCCAACCCTGTCCTGACTTCAGATAAATGAGCAATATGTACTATCAGATGTCACTAGGATTTTGTGGTTATTACACAGAATTTTGTCAAAACAACTAAGTAGTTAAGTTAGACAAAGAGAATAAATTCAAAGAAAGCATAAAAATTTTAAAGTAATAAAAAATAAGAGCAGACATATAAGAAATAGGAAATAAAAATACAACAGAGAGAATCAACAAAACCAAATACTGGTCATCTGAAAAGACTTAAAAAAAAAAAAAATTCCTCAGGCAAAAATAATCAAGAAAAAAGAGAAGGTACAAATAGACTTAGGAATGAGAAAGGGGCCAAAACTACAGAATATAGGTTTGTTGTTTTTTTTTTATCTTAATACACTGTTATTCCTTATTTGAAACAGCTTTAAAAATCTTTTTTAAAACTATTTGTTTTTTAATGAAACAGCTTAAAGATATGAATGAAATGGGAAGCGTTTCAGAAAAAGTTACCTAAACTATCTCAAGAATAAAGTCCTTTACTTTCTAAAGAAACTGAATCCATTAAAAAAAAAAAAAAATCAAGCTGGTTTTCTACAGGAAAATCCAGGAACTGATCGTTTAGGAAACAGATTGTCTATTAAAGAAACCTTTGGGAGAAAAGAAGGGATAAAGGGAGGGAATATAAGTTCCCCAAAAGCTACAAACGTAAAAACTGAATAAACATAATATGAGAAAGGAAAATCACAAACCAATCTCACTCAGTAAACAGATTTTAAAATCCCAAATATTACCCAACCAAATCCTGCAATAAACTCTCAAAATTAAAACAAAAACAAAAACTGAAACAATCACAAAGTTATAGAAAGTTGAAAACACAATACAAAGGAAAGTTTTTTTCCAGAACTATTTGGGAGTAAGTTGCCAACCTGGTGCTCCATGGCTTTCAAGTATTTAATGTGTATTTCCAACATGATCAGAGTAAGACCATGAGAATCAGGAATAAACAGTAGTACACTGCTAGCATGTAACTCTCAGACACCACTCAAGTCTCCCAAATGTTCCAATGTCATCTTGGACGGAAAAGGATATACTTCAGAACCATGCTCTGCATTGAGTTGGCATGGTCCCCTCAATCTCTAAGTCCTAAGTGGAACCTTAAAGACTCATTTAGGACTCTTACACTATCAAAGGTTAGATGCCAGTTATTCTTGTAGAAAGCTGTCAAACTGGATTTGGTGCTGTCTCATAATTTTACCCATGTTATGCATTTTGGCAGAAATATCCCAGAAGCATGATGATTTCTGCCCACTGGATCCTATCAAGCAACACATGATTTCAATTTGTCCCATTAGGGATGATGTTTTTGTTGGTCACTTGATTAAGTTAGGGCCTGCCCTCATCAATCGGAGAAGGCAATGGCACCCCACTCCAGTACTCTTGCCTGGAAAATCCCATGGATGGAGGAGCCTGGTGGGCCACAGTCCATGGGGTCACTGAGAGTCGGACACGACTGAGCAACTTCACTTTCACACACTGGAGAAGGAAATGGCAACCCACTTCAGTGTTCTTGCCTGGAGAATCCCAGGGACTGGGGAGCCTGGTGGGCTGCCGTCTATGGGGTCACACACAGTCAGACACGACTGAAGTGACTNTTGGACAGTACCTGTCTCTTATACACATCTCTGATAGTCAGTTCTCTTAAAGATCACCAGAAAAAAAAAAAAAAATTGTAGATGTGGCAAAGCTGAATTTATTAGACTAACTCCAGAAAGGGTGAACCAACCTTGAGAACATTTTAACATTGTCTCAAAATAGGAAGAGTAGTGAAGGGATGTCTATAGTGTTTTAGGACATGGATTCAGTGATTTTAGGGTGGAGAACAGGTAGAATGGGCAGGGTTTATGACAAGTTTTCTTTGTCTTGGTAGGCCGGATATAGTGATGGTCTTGAAGAGACCCTTAATCAGCAAAGTATTGTCCTAATACGCAAGATATTTACTTTGGTTCACAGCCTTGCTTAGCACATGAGTGGGTGCTTAGTTGCTCAGTCACATCCAACTCTTTGCAACACAATGGACTGTAGCCCACCAGGTTCCTCTGTCCATGGGAATTCTCCAGGCATGAATACTGGAGTGAGTTGCCATACCTCCTTCAGAGGATCTTCCCAACCCAGGGATTGAACCCAGGTCTCCTGCATTGTACACAGATTCTTCAACATCTTAGTTACCAGGGAAGCCCCTGAATACTGGAGTGGGTAGCCTATCCCTTCTCCAGGGGATCTTTCTGATGCAGGAATCAAACTGGGGTCTCCTGCGTTGTAGGTGGAATCTTTACCAGCCTTGTTTAGCTTAGGGAAGAGTAAATCTGTTTTGTCTCAGAATTTTTTAGCAAAAGGACGAAAAGTGTATTGGTTTTGTAATAGTGACCCTAAAGTAATGGTCCCAGTTTCATATCTTGGTGTCCTAAAGAAAAATTCAAACACTGAGGAAGTGTAATAAATGTAAAACATCCATGAAATTAGCTATGCAGTCCTTGGATGCAATCTCAAAAATGACAGAATGATCTCTGTTTGTTTCCAAGTCAAACGATTCAATATCACAGTATCCAAGTTGATGCCCCAATCACTAAGGCTGAAGAAGCTGAAGTTGAATGGTTCTGTGGTGAACTATAAGACATTAAAGAACTAACACTCCAAAAAAGATATCCTTTTCATCATAGGTGCAATTGTGCAGTAGTTTGAGCATTGGTTGGCATTGCCTCTCTTTGTGACTAGAATGAAAACTGATTTTTTCCAGTCCTGTGGCCACTGCTAAGTTTTCCAAATTTGCTGTCATACTGAGTGCAGCACTTTCACAGCATCATCTTTCAGGATTTGAAATAGCTCAACTGGAATTCCATCACCACTACTAGCTTTGTTCGTGGTGATGCTTCCTCAGGCCAATTGACTTCACATTCCAGGGTGTCTGGCTCTAGGTGAGTGATCACATCATTATGATTATATACGAAGGGGACATTTCATGCAAAGATGGGTTCAATAAAGGACAGAAATGGTATGGACCTAACAGAAGCAGAAGACATTAAGAAGAGGTGGCAAGAATACACAGAAGAACTGTACAAAAAATATATTCATGACTCAGATTATCACAGTGGTGACAGACTTTATTTTCTTGGGCTCCCAAATCACTGCAGATGGTAACTGCAGCCATGAAATTAAAAGACACTTGTTCCTGGAAGAAAACCTGTGACCAACCTAGACAGCATATTAAAAAGCAGAGACATCACTTTGCAGAAATATGTCTGAATAGCAAGCTATGGTTTTTCAGTAGTCATATATGGATGTGAGAGTTGGAACATAAAGAAGGCTGAGCACCGAAGAATTGATGCTTTTGAACTGTGGTGTTGGAGAGGATTTTGCGAGTCTCTTGTTCAGCAGGGGTATCAAAACAGTCAATTCTAAAGGAAATCAGTCCTGAATATTCATTGGAACGAGTGATGCTGGAGCTGAAGCTCCAATACTTTGGTCACCTGATGTGAAGAGCTGATTCATTAGTAAAGACTGTGATGCTGGGAAAGATTGAAGGCAGGAGGAGAAAGGGATGAGAGAGGATGAGATTGTTGGATGGCATCACTGACTCAGTGGACATGAATTTGAATAAGCTCCGGGAGATGGTGAAGAACAGGGAGGCCTGGTGTGCTGCAGTCCATGGGATTGCAAAGAGTTGGACATGACTCAGCGACTGAAGAACAATTGCAGATGTCAGGCTTCTTTGTGATTTCATTATGAAGCATTGCTTCAGTTCAGTTCAGTTCAGTCGCTCAGTCATGTCCGACTCTTTGAGACCCCATGAATCGAAGCACGCCAGTCTTCCCTGTCCATCACCAACTCCCAGAGTTCACTCAGACTCACGTCCATCGAGTCCATGATGCCATCCAGCCATTTTATCCTCTGTCGTCCCCTTCTCCTCCTGCCCCCAAATCCTTCCCAGTATCAGTCTTTTTCAATGAGTCAGCTCTTCTCACGAGGTGGCCAAAGTACTGGAGTTTCAGCTTTAGCATCATTCCTTCCAAAGAAATCCCAGGGTTGATCTCCTTCAGAATGGACTGGTTGGATCTCCCTGCAGTCCAAGGGACTCTCAAGAGTCTTCTCCAACACCATAGTTCAAAAGCATCAATTCTTTGGCACTCAGCCTTCCTCACAGTCCAACTCTCATATGCATACATGACCACAGGAAAAACCATAGCCTTGACTAGACGGACCTTAGTTGGCAAAGTAATGTCTCTGCTTTTGAATATGCTATCTAGGTTGGTCATAACTTTTCTTTCAAGGAGTAAGCATCTTTTAATTTCATGGCTGCAATCACCATCTGCGGTGATTTTTAAGCCCCCCAAAATAAAATCTGACACTGTTTCCACTGTTTCCCCATCTATTTCCCATGAAGTGATGGGACCAGATGCCATGACCTTCGTTTTCTGAATGTTGAGCTTTAAGCCAACTTTTTTGCTCTCCTCTTTCACTTTTATCAAGAGGCTTTTTAGTTCCTCTTCACTTTCTGCCATAAGGCTGGTGTCATCTGCATATCTGACGTTATTGATATTTCTCCTGGCAATCTTGATTCCAGCTTGTGTTTCTTCCAGTCCAGCGTTTCTCATGATGTACTCTGCATAGNTGGCTGCAGTCACCATCTGCAGTGATTTTGGAGCCCAAGAATATAAAGTCTGACACTTGTTTCCACTGTTTCCCCATCTATTTCCCATGAAGTGATGGGACTGGATGCCATGATCTTTGTTTTCTGAATGTTGAGCTTTAAGCCAACGTTTTCACTCTCCTCTTTCACTTTCATCAAGAGGCTCTTTAGTTTCTCTTCACTTTCTGCCATAAGGGTGGTGTCATCTGCATATCTAAGGTTATTGATATTTCTCCTGGCAATCTTGATTCCAGCTTGTGTTTCTTCCAGTCCAGTGTTTCTCATGATGTACTCTGCATATCAGTTAAATAAGCAGGGTGACAATATACAGCCGTGACGTACTCCATTTCCTATTTGGAACCTTACTTGAGCTCTACACCCCCACATGCAGCCACCCCTGCAACTCCCTGTGGAGTCCTCCTCACCCTAATTGGGCTGTGACTCCTGCCCCACAGAGCTGTTACTCACCCAACCTGGGCTGTGATGCTCACCCTGGGTCAATGCAACACCCTGCTCCCACCACAACACCCACTTTGCTCTCCTCTCCATAAGGAATCAAGGACTGAATTCTTCAAGAAAGGAAACGGCAGGACTGCAATGTATTATTTAATTGTATTTTGGACTCAGGAGGATTTATCTTACCAATAAATTAATATGTCATAGTAACAGATTTAAAGGGAAGCTATGATTATCTCAATAACTACCAAAAAAGGACAGGATAAAAATACAACCCATTCAAGGTAAAGAATAATACAAAACCTTTCTGAAACGAAGAATAGGACAGCCCTTTAACTCGATATAATGTATTTAGTAAAAGCCAGGGCAAACCTCATACTTAACGGTGAAATGTTAACATTTCTCTTTAAAGTTGGAAACAAAACAAATGCCTGCTATCACTGCTTCTACTCAATGCTGGAGGCCTCATCAGAGCAATGAGAAAAAGAAACGAACACAATAAACACTGAAAAGGAAAAATAACAATGTCATTACTGCAGAAAATGCACACATGAAATGTCCAGAGCATTCAGATTAGTTGGAGTATATAAAACTGATTAAAAAATATCAACTCTATTCACAAGCAAGCAAGTAGAAATATCAGTTAAAAAGACACCATTCACAGTAACTAAACCCATGAAGTACTTAAGATATCTAACAAAATATATACATAAGATATATATCTTATATATCTTTCCTGGAAAGATCCAGGAAAAATTATGAAACTTCATTTAAAGACATAAAAGAAGGCCTGCATAAATGGAGATACTGCATTCATTAATATTAGAAGACAAAATTTTTAAATGGTCAATATGTCCCAAATTTAATATATAAAGTGAAAGGAACGCTGAAGAAATTCCCCCATAAGGATTTTTCATATAACCTGACAAGCTGACTCTAAAATTCACACAAAATGCCACACCAATTTTGAAAAAGCCAGGTGGGATTATATACCCTAATCAAATAGAAAGACATCTTAAAGAGATGGAAATTGAGAGTGCATGATATCTGTAGAGGTACAGATGACAAAGGAGAACTAGAGGGCTTTAATAGAGTTAAGTATATATGGTAATTTGGGTATATAACAGATGTGCCATTAGTAATCAGTGAGAAATATACAAACCATTTCATAGATAATGCTGAAACAACCAGCTCCTCAGGAGAAAAAAATTACAATTCCCAGTATATAACAGAATTATATTCCAAATGGATTAAATATCAAAAAATCTAAATGTGAAAAGCAATACTTCAGGAATACAGCAGGAGAAGATCTCAAGATCTTGAGAGTATTTCAAAGGACAATGAAGGACTTCTTACACAAAACACAAAACACACAACCATAAAGGAAGACGCTGACAGTTATAGTTCCAATGCTGCTGCTGCTAAGTCACTTCAGTCGTGTCCGATTCTGTGCGACCCCATAGACGGCAGCCCACCAGGCTCCTCCGTCCTAGNGGACAATGAAGGACTTCTTACACAAAACACAAAACACACAACCATAAAGGAAGACGCTGACAGTTATAGTTCCAATGCTGCTGCTGCTAAGTCACTTCAGTCGTGTCCGATTCTGTGCGACCCCATAGACGGCAGCCCACCAGGCTCCTCCGTCCTAGAACTTAGTATTTGGTCACCAAAACCCCACATAAAATTAAAAGCTACAACTGGCAAAAAGTATTTGAAACCCATATTCCCAGGAATACATATTAACATATCCATAATAATAAGTTCCTCGGAACAGAACTGGTAAAGGAAGTTATTCCCAACTACCAAGCTAGCCAGAAGTCTGACTTCAAAGAATCGACTGACACTTATCTGCATCACTTGGCAACTCCCAAGTCTTCCTCAGTATCTCAGGTTGGAGCTTGTCCCTTAGTGCTGGTGCTATTTTTGTATCATCTTTCTCCTAACCAGTGAGAACTGAATGAGTCACTCTTACTTGTGATGAAATTCAATATTATTTCATAGTCCTACTTCCATATTATTCTGGTGCAGATACTTGTTTCCCAATACCACAGTCTACTGTCCTTGACAAATGGCCCACTCTTGTAGCTATTTCAGTAGCACTTCAGCATTTTCAAAGAAAATCAATTATGAACTTGACATAATTCACATGCCCATACACTCATTCTAGGATGTGCAATGAGCATTCAGAAGCTGAGTTTCTGACTGCTTTAAATCCTAAATAATTTCCTAAATAAATATGGATGCTATAAACACTCACTTTCCAGAATTTCCAAGAATCCAAGGCCTAATTCCTTGCAGCATTTTGGTGGCATGAACATCACAACCCCAAATTTTCGATTCCCTACCTTGCCATGGTGTGGCCCATTAATTCCCCTAGTTCTAATACTGGCTTGACTGAAAGGTTTGGTTCTACCATACCATCTTATGGAAAACTCAAATGAACTTTTTAGCCAACCCAATATATCCTTCCAATCCTAAAGAAAGGCAATGTCAGAGAATGTTCAAGCTACCAAACAAATGCACTCACTTCACATGCTGGCAAGATAATGCTCAAAATCCTTCAAGCAAGGTTTTAGAAATATGTGAACAGAGAACTTCCAGATGTACAAGCTGGGTTTTGAAGAGGCAGGGATCAAATTGCCAACATTTGCTAGAACATAGAAAAAGCAAGAGAATTCTAGAAAAACATCTACTCCTGTTTCACTGACTACACTAAATTGACTGTGTGGATCACACAAACCACGGAAAAGGAAAGAGATGAGAATACCAGACCACCTTACCTGTCTCCTGAGAAACCAGCACGCAGGTCAAGAATCAACAGTTAGAATCAGACATGGAACAAATCACTGATTCAAAAGTGGGACAGGAGTGTGACAAGGCTGTATATTGTCACCCTGCTTATTTAACTTATATAGAGTACATCATACAAAATGCCAGGCTGGACGAATCACACGCTGGAATCAAGATTGCCGGGAGAAATATCAACCTCAAATATGCAGGTTTAGTTTTTTGGGCTCCAAAATCACTGCAGATGGTGACTGCAGCCACAAAATTAAAAGATGCTCCTTGGAAGAAAAGCTATGACCAACCAAGAGAGCATCACCAAAATGCAGAGACATCACTTTACCAACAAAGATCCGTCCAGTCAAAGCTATGATTTCTCCAGTAGTCATGTATGGATGTGAGAGATGGATCATAAAGAGCGCTGAGCACTGAAGAATTGATGCTTTTGAACTGTGGTGTTGGGGAAGACTCTTGAGAGTCCCTTGGACTGCAAAAAGATCAAANTCAAAGCTATGATTTCTCCAGTAGTCATGTATGGATGTGAGAGATGGATCATAAAGAGCGCTGAGCACTGAAGAATTGATGCTTTTGAACTGTGGTGTTGGGGAAGACTCTTGAGAGTCCCTTGGACTGCAAAAAGATCAAACCAGTCCATCCTAAAGGAAATCAACCCTGAATATTCACTGCAAGGATTGATGCTGAAGCTGAAACTCCAAATACTCTGGCCACCTGATGGGAAGAGCCGACTCACTGAAAAAGATCCTGATGCTGGGAAAGACTGAAGGCAGAAGGAGAAGGGGATTACATAGGACAAGATGGTTGGATGGCATCAACCGATATGAGTTTGCGCAAGCTCTGGGAAATGGTGAAGGACAGGGAAGCCTGGCGTGCTTCAGTCCATGGGGTCACAGAGTTGCACACAACTGAGGGACTGAACAACAACAGACACTCAGATGATTCCACTCTAATGACAAAAAGCAAAGAGGAACAAAAAAGCCTCTTGATGAAGGTCAAAGAGGAGTGCGTAAAAGCTGAACTGAAACTCAACATGCAAAAACCAAAGATCACAGCATCTGGTCCCATCACTTCATGGCAAACAGAAGAGGAAAAAGTGGAAGCAGTGACAGACTATTTTCTTGGGCTCCAAAATCACTGTGGACAGTGAAAGCAGTCGTGACATTAAAAGACACTTGGCTCCTTGGGAGGAAAGTTATGACAAACCTAGACAGCAGATCAAACAGCAGAGACATCACTTTGCCAATAATGATCCATACAGCCAAAGCTATGGTTTTTCCAGTAGTCATGCAGGGATGTGAGAGATGGACCATAATGAAGCTTGGTAAGAATTGATGCTTTTGAATTGCGGGGCTGGAGAAGACTCTTCAGAGTCCCTTGGACTGCAAGAGATCAAACCAGTCAATCGTAAAGGAAATCAATCCTGAATATTCACTGGAAGGACTGATGCCAAAGCAGAAGCTCCAATACTTCGGCCACCTGATGTGAAGAGCTGAATCACTGGAAAAGACCCTGATGCTGGGAATGACTGAAGGCAAAAGGAGAAGGCGGTGGCAGAGGATGAGACGATTAGACAGCATCACCAACTCAATGGACACGAATTGGAGCAAACTCAGAAACGGCAGAGGACAGAGAAGTGGCAGAGGACAGAGAAGTGCCGGGAGCTAGCACGAGGAGTCCTGCCTGTAGCAAAGGTCATGAGGTTAAGGGGCCTGACAGGCAAAGGCAAGTCGAGCCTTAAGGGAGCCTCGCTGAATCTGCTCGTGCATCTGGCCCCAAAACCAGAGCTGGCCTGCCCTGCTGCATTATGCCTTTCACCTATGCTTCTGACATTGCGGGAGGCTATCCCCCACCACCTCTCTCTGTAAAGGAGTTAACTTAGGACTCCAGTTAATAAATCTCCTGGGCGTGTTTCAGTCCAAAAACTCCTCTGATGGCTCTCTAGCCTGGCTGACAGGATTATCTGGCCACATGTGATTGTTTACAGCCTCCCAACCGTGAGAGGCACAGATGCTTTAAACTTTCTAAAAACAGATTCTTTTGAGAAGTTAGAAAATTATTAGTATAGTACTAGTGAGTTAGTTAGAAATTATGTTGGTGAAGGGTTTAATTGCTGAGTTAATGATTGCCGCCATGCCTCCATATCCTTAGGCACCTGGGAGTATGTTAATCAATGTGATTGGAATGTAGAAAAGGAAATATAGTAGTTTTGATGTTAGCAATACTAGACGTTTGAGTTAATGAATTTTCTCTGTTATAGACATTGTACTCCTCTTTCTTCATTATAAATCATTGTGTGCTTGCTATGTAAGAATGTAACTTTATCACTATCTTAACACTAAGTAGACCTTAAGGGGAAACAAGTCTCCTGATTGACTATCAGGTGGCTGCGGCCTGCACACTAAGCACGGCTGAGAGGAGCTACCCCACGTCCGAAGTCAGGAGCAGCGGCCGAGAGGAGCTACCCCGCGTCCGAGGTCAGGGGCGACAGCCGAGAGGAGCTACCCAGTGTCCGAAGCCAGGGATGGTGGCCGGGAGTAGGTACCCTGTGTCCAAGGTCGGGGCAATGGCCGAAAGGAGCTACCCCGTGTCCAAGGCCAGGGACAGCGGCCGAGAGGAGCCCCCCTGCATCCGATGTCAGGGGCAGTGGCCGGGAGAAGCCACCCCACGCCCGAGGCCAGGGATGGCGGCCGGGAGTAGGTACCCCACGTCCAGGGTCAGGGGTGATGGCCAAAAGGAGATACCCCGTGTCTGAGGCCAGGGACGGTGGCCAAGAGGAGCCACTCCGCGTCCGAGGTCGGGACAGTGGTGGAGAGGAGGCAACCTGTGTCCGAGGCCAGGGGCGGCAGCCTGGAGGAGCAACCCCACATCCAAGGAGTGGTGGCTGCGCGGGCGCAGGAGGGCCTACAAGAGCCATCCCACGTTGAAGGTCAGGAAGGGTGGCAGTGAGGAGATATCCCTCATCCAAGGTAAGGAGCAGAGGCTGCCCTTCACTGGAGCAGCTGTGAAAAGATAACCCTCGCCCAAGGTAAATAACTAAGTGAAGTCGCTGGGTGGTGTCTGACTCTTTGCGACCCCTTGGACTGTAGCCTACCAGGCTTCTCTGTCCATGGGATTCTCCAGGCAAGAGTACTGGAGTGGGTTACCATTTCCTTCTCCAGGGGATCTTCCCAACCCAGGGATCGAACCCGGATCTCAGGCATTAGAGGCAGAAGCTTTAACCTCTGAGCCATCAGGGAAGACGCCCTCGCCCAAGGTAAGAGAAACCCAAGTAAGATGGTAGGTGTTGCAAGAGGGCATCAGAGGGCAGACACACTGAAACCATATTCACAGAAAACTAGTCAATCTAAACACACTAGGACCACAGCCTTGTCTAACTCAATGAAACTAAGCCATGCCTGCAGGGCAACCCAAGACGGGCGGGTCATGGTGGAGAGGTCTGACAGAATGTGGGCAACTGGAGAAGGGAATGGCAAACCACTTCAGTATTTTTGCCTTGAGAACCCCATGAACACTATGAAAAAGCAAAAAGATGGGATACTGAAAGAGGAACTCCCCAGGTCAGTAGGTGCCCAATACGCTACTGGAGATCAGTGGAAAAATAACTCTAGAAAGAATGAAGGGATGGAGCCAAAGCAAAAACAATACCCAGCTGTGGATGTGACTGGTGATAGAAGCAAGATCCGATGCTGTAAAGAGCAATATTGCATAGGAACCTGGAAGGTCAGGTCCATGAATCAAGGCAAATCGGAAGTGGTCAAACAAGAGATGCCAAGAGTGAACGTCGACATTCTAGGAATCAGCAAACTAAAATGGACTGGAATGGGTGAATTTAACTCAGATGACCATTATATCTACTACTGCAGGCAGGAATCCCTCAGAAGAAATGGAGTAGCCATCATGGTCAACAAANTAAAGCTGAAACTCTAGTACTTTGGTCACCTCATGAGAAGAGCTGATTCATTGGAAAAGACTCTGATGCTGGGAGGAATTGGGGGCAGGAGGAGAAGAGGACGACAGAGGATGAAATGGCTGGATGGCATCACTGACTGATGCACATGAGTCTGAGTGAACTCTGGGAGTTGGTGATGGACAAGGAAGCCTGGCATGTTGCAATTCATGGGGTCGCATAGAGTCAGACACAACTGAGTGACTGAAATGAGCTGAAAAATAAAATATTAGTCTCATAAATACTAGTATTTTTAAGTTTCAATATTATTCACAATTGTGTACAGAGGTGTTTTATTTTTCTTTCCACTAAGTAGGAGAAGTGAGAGAAAAGAGTGCTGAGATACTGTTAATTAAAAATATTCATCTTTAGTTTGAAATGCAAAAAAAAAAAAAAAAAGCTAAGGAAATGAACTCCAAAGTTAGGTTACCAGCATTTAATTCTCTTACTCCATTGTGTTGCTGAGATTGAGCATTGTTTAATTAACTTCAACTCAGTTCTCTTATCTGTAAATTAATAATAATAATCATTCCTAAGTGTTGTAGAAAAATCAAATTATATAATAAATGTGGAGCATTTCACAGTTCTTAACATACAATAGACACTGAATAATACTGAATCTTATGGTTCCTGGATATCCTCTTTCCTTTTCTGTTCCATCGAGCTATGTACATCCAGAGAAACACATTTGCACAGGGACACATGCATACATTTATCATCCACATTTAGCTTTTGACCAGTGAAGCTCTTACTGTGTAATCTGGTTCTAATTCGGTAGCTGGGGGAAGGTTTTTCCATAAACTTCATCAAATGACTTGTTCAAGGACTTATTTAGAACTTTTATCTTGTAATTGCTGCCAAGAATGGGTTACAAAGGCACAGCAGAATCAGATATATATTGTAGTCTAGAGAACTGATTCAGCATACCTTCCTGTAGAGCAGTGCACTCTCTTAATGGTGAATTAAAATATTGGTTTAGTTAGGAACTTGCTATCTGTGATGTTAGAAAGCTATGCTTAATGTTCTCTCTAAGGAGAACTAACTTTAAATTTTCTGCTACTTCAGAGTTGTGGAGTACTATACAGAAAGTGAATTAAAAGTTTTAAACTAAAAAAGTAGAAGAAAACAAGTACTTGTCCTTTAGAACAAGTTATCTGACTAGCATATTATGTTTAGAAAATAGGAAGTCTGTAATCTGAACTGGAGGAAATGTAATTTTCAAATCAGATTAAATTTTGATTAAAATTAAATGTGAGCACAATATATACATTGTCATTTTCATATTATATACTTTGTTGCATAAGTGAAATATTTAATTAGAAACAGAATAATTTTAATACCTGTGGAGAAAAAAGTTGCAAGCCTTTGAATTTATCAATCTTCAAAACTTTTTCTTTTAATTCTCTTTGCAAATTCAAGTTCTCCACCTTTCTTATGTGAATTTTAGTACATTATTCTCATAAAAATAAATCAACTGGCAAATTTTAAGGAAAAAAATCTAAATTTAACAAAATTTTCTTACTGTTATGCTATCAATTAATGTATCTTTTTATAATTTATATTTAAGATTCTTGAGTTGGTTTGACTCTGTACTTCCTTTGTTACACATATCTGGGGAGTGCTTGACCCATCTTGCCAAGTCACGATAAGTCCATCAGTAGAACTTTTACAAGCTATGCATTGTGAATAAATTATTCTTGAAAATATGATTAGCACTGATAGATTTCAGCCAGTATAACAATTTATGATCAGACCTGCTGAAATTCTTCAAATAACTCATTTTCCTCAACGTCAGTTAATTGGGCAGGGCAGGAAGTAAGAGCTTCTTTGGAGCTTTCCAGGTATCTCAGTGGTAAAGAATCTGCTTGCCAATGCAAGAGACGTAAGAGACAAGGGTTTGATTTCTGAGTCAGGAAGATTGTCTGGAGTATGCAAAGCAACCCACTCCAGTATTCTTGCCTTGAAAATTCCATGCACAGAGGAATCTGGCAGGCTACTGCCCATGGGTCCCAAAAAGTTGGATACGACTGAGCGACTGAGCGCACGCATGCGTGCACACTTGCACGCACACACACACACCCACATACACAAGAAGATTGTCTGGAGTATGCAAAGCAACCCACTCCAGTATTCTTGCCTTGAAAATTCCATGCACAGAGGAATCTGGCAGGCTACTGCCCATGGGTCCCAAAAAGTTGGATACGACTGAGCGACTGAGCGCACGCATGCGTGCACACTTGCACGCACACACACACACCCACATACACACATGCACACATACACACACGAGCTCTTTTGATGTAGAAGAGTGGTGTATAACTCCTCCATTTGAGGTTCTTAGTGTCTTCTTTGCTAAATAATTGTAATCTCACATGTATGTGTGTGTGCTTTTAATGTCCTGTGATATCACAAAGGTAGTTACTCATTCTGACTTCTAGGGATTCCATTTGATTTGTATAATTTCTCATTGGCTTAATTTATGTATTGAATCGTATTTCTTTTGGAAGAGAAAAATACAGAATTGTTCAGTATTCTTCCTTCATTCATTATTAATCAACTGTACTATTTTGAAAAGCAAAAGATTTTGTCCTGGCACTCAGTTAAATTTTCACCAAATAGATTGGTCCATTTAGAATTTTCTAGCATTTCTAGGGTTGTTACAGAGAAGCCTTCATTCTCAATCAAGACTCTTTTTAGGGCACTACTCATTATCCTGAATAAAAGGTCTTTCCAAGGTGGTTGATATAGGCTCTGGGAATTGTTTGACTTATTTTTCTTTAGTTCTATCCTTAGCTTTGTGGAGTCTTACTCCACCTATGTACAAATCGAATGCAACTAAAGTCTCGAGGAGACTCTTCTTCAGCTCTTAGTAACCCCTCCCCACCCAAATGCTGCTGCTGCTAAGTCACTTCAGTCGTGTCCGACTCTGTGCTGAGAAGAGAATGGACTTTGAAAAATGTATCCTTTTATTGATTTTGTTGAGAGGATGCAGATAAGGGATGGATTTGTTCATGTGTTGGTTTCATAACTGATCTGGCAAATAATTTCATATACCTTTTATTTACCAGATATTGTCATTGTAAGCAGTATGGCTAAACAAGTCATAAGATGAAAAGAGAGTCCTACACTTATCACAGATTTAGAATGGCATCAGTTTGACTGTAATTGTGTAATTTTTCCAATTGTTCATTCATTATTGGTATATAATCAATAGAATAATATACTTATGTTGCTATACTATTGGGTTTTTATCAGTATATGCTAAATGATAACAAAAAGTAACAGATTGGAAGCATAATATTGATGATCAAAGGAATCTGAGATGGATAAGAAGGGATATGAAAAAAAGGAAAGTCTGCTGCTGCTGCTGCTGCTGCTGCTGCTGCTGCTGCT
>SJYX01012961.1:92114-146012 GCA_006410675.1 Oreotragus oreotragus
CCATGTCCCTCTCCAATGCATGAAAGTGAAAAGGGAAAGCTCAGTCGCTCAGTCGTGTCTGACTCCTAGCGACCCCATGGACTGCAGCCTATCAGGTTCCTCCATCCATGGGATTTGCCAGGTAAGAGTACTGGAGTGGGTTGCCATTGCCTTCTCTGTATTAGTTACTAGGGAAATGCAAATTAAACCACAAGATACCACTACAAATCCCCTAGAATAGCTGTAATTAAAGACAGGCAATATCTAGTTTTGGTGAGAATCTGGAGATACTAGAACCCTCATGCCGTGCTGGGAAGAACGTAAAATCGTACATACAACCACTTGTGACAAATAATCTGGCAGTTTCATAAAATGGTAAACATAAATTCACTATCTAAACCAGCAATTCTACTAGCAAAGCACCCCAACAAATATAAACATGTTGATAAAAAGAAACATATATGAATGTTCACAGCAACACTAACTGGCAACAAGTCAAATGTCCATTAGATAGAGTAGATGGGCAAATAGAATGTATTATAATCCATATAGTTGAATATAATCCAATAAAATAATTAAAAGAAATAAAATACTTCACAGCTTTTATCCCACTTACTGAGAATATTCATATATCCTGCTATGTGTCTATGGGCAACCCAAAGCCCCTCTGAAGGTACTGTGTAAAACACAGTACATGCACCATGTAACTTTTTGAAAAGTCATAAAATTTTGAATTCTTAATCACACCTGGCTTCAATGGTTTCAAATAAGGATTGCTGAATTTAGAGAGAATTAATAACTTTCTCAAGCCTTTCTAACACATTCAGTATACTGTATCGTATAATAACCTATATTAAGCATCATCCATTTCCCAACTACAAATTAGTCCTTATTTTAGTATTTTTAAATGACTGAACATGAAGCACAAAGACCCTGTGTATTATGTAAAATGACTCAATTATTTTAGAATTTAAATTTTAAACAGATCAGCGTCATATAAAACACAGATCTTTAGCTGTCTGAATTTCCTGATTTTAATGCATCATATTCATAGAATCAATTTGAAACTAATGGAAAATACTGATCAATATATTTAACACTGCTTAAAACATTAATGGTTTGAAATCATATTTTTTCCAGAAAATATTAACTATCAATTCAGAGGCACCTGATATAAAGATTTAACAAAATACTCCTAAAACAGAAACTATCTGAAAACCATTTCAGCTGTAGCTCCTTTATAACCTTGAATAAGAGATGAAAAATAAAACCTTCTGAAAGGCTTCTCCATCGCAAAGCATAGTCTATGAAAAAGAAATTTTTATACCACCCCAGCTGTCAGGAATATAAGACTAAGAACAGCAAGGAGCTACCTTTTCACTTTGCAAAATGACAAAAATTATAAAACTTAAATGTCAGTAATAGATTGTTTAACAAATTATGGTATAGGTATGGTAAAGTCACTCAGTCGTGTCTGACTCTTTGTGACCCCAAGACTGTAGCCCGCCAGGCTCCTCTGTCCATGGGATTCTCCAGGCAAGAAAACTGGAGTGGGTTGCCATTTCCTTTTCCAGGGGATCTTCCCGACACAGGGNTGTTTAACAAATTATGGTATAGGTATGGTAAAGTCACTCAGTCGTGTCTGACTCTTTGTGACCCCAAGACTGTAGCCCGCCAGGCTCCTCTGTCCATGGGATTCTCCAGGCAAGAAAACTGGAGTGGGTTGCCATTTCCTTTTCCAGGGGATCTTCCCGACACAGGGATCGAACCCAGGTCTTCCTGCACTGCAGCCAGACACTTTACCGCCTGAATCACCAGGGAAGCCCTAAATTATGGTATGTGCTCATTACTAAATGCTTTATTTAAAAAGAATGCAGTAGTTTTGAATTTACTGATATGATCAGTATATATTATTAGATGAAAAAAAAGTACAGCACAGAACAATATTTATTATATTATCTCACTATTTAAATACAAACATATAAAGAATTACATTTAAGTGAATGCATGGAAAATGTTTACAAAGATAGAATTTTGTAACTAGTTATCTCTGGAGTGAAGAGTAGAACAGGATAGGGAGGATGACACTTTTGTACTGCTTGGATTTTTAAATAACAAGAATGTCATTTTTAACTTAAAGGGAATAGTTAAAAAATGGAAAGAGACTATTATGTACTGGAGAGCTAAAAAACTCGTAACACAGAAGCATCTTATCTGACTTAAAGAATGTTTCACCTACATAGATAACTGTGTTAGAACTGACTTTCATAGGATGCTAATGACTATTACATTTCTATGAATAATTACCATCAGTGAGTCATCTCACTCCAAACAATGACTTCATTGGCTCCTAATAAATCAAACACTACAGACAGATGATATATTAGGGTCCAATCCCTGGAAATGAGTTTTATATCACCAAAAACTATTAAAGTTGATCAAAAGTAAAATAAATCTATGTTTCAAAGTTTTTTTTTAGATATTTAAATATTCCTTTGAAGGAATTTTTCTGCAGTATTCTTAACAAATATATCCATGGGCCAAAGAACTCCTTTTTCTGCTAAATTTTCCTGTAGCAAGCATAGGCATTTTTCACTGCTTCAAGAACTTCAAAATCTTCTAGGATTTTCTATCTTGACAATATTCACTTTCAATATAATATTCACCAATGCCTGTGAAAGTACCAGAATAAAGAAAGCTGAGTATAGGGCATAACCATAATAGTGGAATTTTGCTAGTTATCATGGAGTTTTAGGGTCAGCAAGATAATAAAAATAGAAAGATTACTTATGTTTAAAACTTAACCTCTATTAAAAACAATTTTTTATTCCTAGATAGAAAGACTTATTGTGCTAACACACACAAACACACACAGAGTGGCAAAAGAGACAAACTCCCCATTATAAAAAAATTACAAGGACTTCCCTGGTGGTACAGTGGTAAGAATCTGCCTGCCAATGCAGGGAACACAGATTCAATCCCTGGTCAGGGAAGATCCCAGATGCTGTGGAGCAACTAACCCCACGTGCCACCACCACTAAGCCCTCCCTCTAGAGCCCTCAAGCCACCACTACCGAAGCCCATGAACTTAGAGCCCATGCTCTGCAACATGAGAAGCCACTGCAGTGAGAAGCCCAAGCATCACAACCAAGGGCAGGCCCTGCTTGCTGCACCTAGAGAAAGCCTGCACACAGCAGCAAAGACCCAGGGTAACCAAACATAAACAGAATTACAATTTATCCAGACACCATAATCAAGGAGGTAGAACCTCCCTTCCCACATCTTAAGTACAGTGATTTCCTTCCAAAGAGTACATCATGGGAAGGGTGAAAAAAAGAGTGACATTACATTGGAGCAACCTACAAACACTACTGAGCCAGGTAATCAAGGCCAACATCAACAGTGTTAGATCACATCGTTAATACGTACCTGTAACATGACTGTTACGACAACAGCACTTTACGTGTTTGGTCTTCCTGCCAAAAAACTATAACTTCAGTCTAATCCAGAAAAAAATCATTAGACAAATTCCAATTGAGGGATTTTTACAATACCTCACCAGTACTTCTCAAAACAGAAGCAGAAGATATTAAGAGGTGGCAAGAATACAGAGAAAAACTGTACAAAAAAAGATCTTCACAACCAAGATAATCACGATGGTGTGATCACTCACACTCACCTAGAGCCAGACATCCTGGAATGGGAAGTCAAGTGGGCCTTAGAAAGCATCACTACAAAGCTAGTGGAGGTGATAGAATTTCCAAATTCTAAAAGATGATGCTGTGAAAGTGCTGCACTCAATATGCCAACAAATTTGGAAAATCCCCCAGTGGCCACAGGACTGGAAAAGGTCAGTTTTCATTCCAGCCCCAAAGAAAGGCAATGCCAAAGAATGCTCAAACCACCACACAATTGCACTCATCTCACACACTAAAGTAATACTCAAAATTCTCCAAGCCAGGCTTCAGCAAAACGTGAACCGTGAACTTCCAGATGTTCAAGCTGCTTTTAGAAAAGGCAGAGGAACCAGAGGTCAAATTGCCAACATGTGCTGGATCATGGAAAAAGCAAGAGAGTTCCAGAAAAACATCTATTTCTGCTTTATTGACTATGCCAAAGCCTTTGTGTGGATCACAACAAACTGTGGAAAATTTATGAAAGAGATGAGAATAGCAGACCACTTAACCCTGCCTCTTGAGAAATCTGTATGCAGGTCAGGAATCAACAGTTAGAACTGGACATGCAACAGCAGACAGGTTCCAAATCGGGAAAGGACTACCTCAAGGCAGTATACTGTCACCCTGCTTATTTAACTTCTATTCAGAGTACATAACGAGAAATGCCAGGCTGGATGAAGAACAAGCTGGAATCAAGATTGCCAGGAGAAATATAAATAACCTCAGATATGCAAATGACACCACCCTTATGGCAGAAAGTGAAGAACTAAAGAGCCTCTTGATGAAAGTGAAAGAGGAGAGTGAAAAAGTTGGCTTAAAACTCAACATGCAGAAAACTAAGATCATGGCATCTGGTCCCATCATTTCATGGCACATAGATGGGGAACAACGGAACAGTGACAGACTTTATTTGGCAGGGGAGGGGGGGCGGCGTTCTAAAATCACTGCATAAAAGACGCTTACTCCTTGGAAGGAAAATTATGACCAACCTTGACAGCATATTAAAAAGCAGAGACATTCTTTGCCAACAAAGGTCCGTCTAGTCAAAGCTATGGCTTTTCCAGTAGTCATGTATGGATGTGAGTTGGACTATAAAGAAAGCTGATGCTTCTGAGCTGTGGTGCTGGAGAAGACTCTTGCGAGTCCCTTGGACTGCAAGCAGATCCAACCAGTCCATCCCAAAGGAGATCAGTCTTGAGTGTTCACTGGAAACTCCAATACTGTGGCCACCTGATATGATGAACTGACTCACTGGAAAAGACCCTGATGCTGGGAAAAATTGAAGGTGGAAGAAGGGGACGACGGAGGATGTGATGGATGGTTGGATGGCATCAGTGACTCAATGGACATGAGTTTGGGTAAACCCTGGGAGTTGGTGATGGACAGGGAGTCCTGGTGTGCTGCAGTCCATGGGGTCACAAAGAGTCTGACACGACTGAGCAACTGAACTGAACTGCTCAAAACTTAAGGTCATCAAATACAAAAAGTCTGAGAAGTTCATTACAGCACAAAGAAACCTAAGGAGATATGACAACTAAGTGTAAAGTGTTCTAGATGGGATTCTGCAAGAAGAAAAAACATTAAGATAAAAAACTAAGAAAAAGCAAATAAAGTATGACTTCAGTTAGTGATACTGTATCAATATAGGTTCATTAACTATGACAAATTTACTACACAACTGCAAGATGTGGCTAATGTGGGAAACTGGTCATGGGGTAAATGGGAATTCACTGTCCTGTCTTCACAACACTTTTGTAAATCTAAAACTATCCTAACAAGAAATTTATTTTTAGGGACTTCCCTGGTGGTCCCGTGGTTAAGAATCTGCCTTCACAGTGCAGAGGATGCAGGTTCAATCCATGGTTGGGAAACTAAGATCCTTGCTGTGGAGCAACTAAACCCACACTGCAACTACTGAGCATGAGCAAATAAACATTTTAAAAAAAATAAATTTATTTTTAAAAGGTTATTTACTTGTTAAAATCATTAATTTTTAAACTTAGTATTTGGCTATTTGTTACAAAAGCTAATACAGCTAATTAATTCTAAACTTAAGAATTCTTCTTAGATAATGCTAGAAAATTAAATAAGAATACTGACATTCTTAAACCGAATTTTAACAGACGTATATTTTTAACTCTTTAAAATAATTACCCAAACCAAATTAACAGGGTTGCAAACTAATATTATCTGATGTGCTCTCCTCTGTCTTTCCATTGATATACAATCACCCTTGGATATATATAATGTTGAAACAGTTCCTGAAATTTAGAATACTGGTTAAAAATCTGTCAGGTCTCAGGATAAATTAAACAATGCACAGAGTCCTATAGCAGAAATACAAGACTTGGAGGACAGCAAGAGATTTCTTAGGTATCTGCCAACAGGACTCGTTACCTCAGGGAGCTCTCTATTCTAAAGAAGGCGCCAAAGCTGACTGTCTTGTTTCCCTCCTCCCACCGTATTAGCCATTTGTACACACCTCTTTCCAGATGCCTTCAGGAGAGTACTATTTTCAGAGATGCAAATGAAGAAGGGAAACACATTAACAGTGATGGAATCATAACCAACCAAATCTCACTCTGGGGGAGGAGTTTTTCCATGTACTGTTTCTGGCAAACTGTAGACTGCTCAAAATATCCAGGAATAAATTTAAATTTCCCAGACATGTTTTGTTTGGCTGACACAATGTGTTTTGGGGATCCTCCCAGACATTCTGAGTTAAGTGCCAATATTTAAAAATTGGGACAATGCACATATGATTTCTAGTTCTTGGAAAACCTGGAAGATCTAGCAATAATGGATCCAGAACTCCCCATGGCAGTAACAAGCAAGAAGGGAACACCTAAGGAATCATGGAGAGCTTTCTGGTTCTTTGCTGCTCTTTCCCTACCCAAGCGATTTATTTCACATTCCTGGTATTTACAGGCATTCAGTGTTCTCACTGCCAGCACAGTTAAGCAGTAAAAGCAGTTTTAACACAGAAGCACCAAACTACCTAGGTCCTCAGTAAATATCAAACATTTGTCCACAAAACAGGTTCATTCAATAGGCCATCAACTAAAGATTCGGCTGAGGACATGTATATATTTTCCAGTATTGACAAGGCCTTGGAATCCAGACATGTAGTCAAGTGAGTTATTGGACAAGAAGATTTTTTCTTTAAAGTTCACTGACACATACCATAATTTATCTGAACCCATGATTATCTGTATGTTTTATGTCAGAGAGGACTGACAACTTGTTACACTTTTGTACTTAATTTCCCCTTAAAATTTGGAATATATTCTTATTAGGATTAGAAATTCAACACAAAGTCACTTAAGTAAAAAAGGGGAAAAAAAGGTAATTTATTTGCCCATGTAACTGGAAAAGATTAGAGTGATGATGACATTACTGGAATCCTGAATATACAGATCCATACTATACCTAAGGCTTCCGTCTTCCTATTCATCTACCCATGAACACTTGCTGTAATGTAACAAGAGTAGTTAGGGAAATGTTTTGAGTTCAAGTTTTCAGAGGAACTATGACTTTAGGAGTACAGAAACAACTTAAAAAAATAATAATAAAAGGCTGCACTCAGGTAACAGCAATAGAGTGGTTTTTCTCTTTGAAGACTCTTCTGTTCTAACTTACCCTTGCCCAAATTATCCATATTTTTTAAAATTATCTATTCAATATTTTATCTAATTAAGACATCACAAATTAGATTTTCCTTAACAGGTAGGTGAATTCTCCAACACCTGCAATAGGGGGTGTGAGTGAGGAGGCAAAGTGGGACTCAGAAATAAGAAAACAGTGACTATTTGGGAAAAAGTGCAGGGGAAAGGAGAAGGAATGAAATGAAGTTTTAAGGAAACTTCCCACCGCCTCAAAAAAAAAACAAAAAAAACCCCACAACTATTATTTCTGAACTGCAGAGTAAGCTTACCTAATATTCAAAAAAAATAGTAGGAAACCCTTCTTTCCTCCATGGCATCATGTTACTAGAATACAATATTTAAGGCTTACTGTGTGAATAAAAAGACTTGTGATTAGCCTGGGAATTCACCTCCATTAATAACACAGAAAAGTATGCTTAAAGTTCTAAAAGAATACAAAAAGTACACCAAGAAAATTAAAATTACTGTGTTAACTGCCATACTGTCAACCAAAGGAGGGTTTTAAAAAATGTAACTTTTAAGTTACAACACTGTATAATATATTTGAATTTTATTTTAGTAAGATACAACATATGCCACATCAATTTCATGTTATATTTTCTTGCAGAAGACAACCAGCAAGAAAAAAAGGTATTTGATACTAATCACACACTGTAAATTGGGTTTCCCCGGTGGCTCAGACAGTAAACAATCCGCCTGCAATGCAGGAGACCTGGGTTCGGTCCCTGGGTTGGAAGATCCCCTGGAGAAGGAAATGGAAACCCACTCCAGTATTCTTGCCTGGAAAAATCCATGGATAGAGAAGCCTGGTGGGCTCCTTCTCAGGGGGTCACAAAGAGTTGGACATGACTGAGTGACTAATATACATACACACACACTACAAATTATTTTCTTCCCAATTACTTTTACTATTGCAAAGAATTCTATTTTTCTTTAAGATGATTAGGTTCATCTCTTTGTAATTATACTCTTTCTCAAGTACATCACACCCTTACTGAATCAATCTCATATGTCAAAGACTTAAAGACATATAAGGTACCATTCTCTCCACTGCAAGGAGAAAAATTTCTACTTGTAACTTTATTAAAAAATAATTTTTCCTTTTCAAAAGCACTCATGGTGCACACAGTAATAATAAGCTAGGTTTATTTTTTTAATGGGCTCCTTCACAGGAAATGTCATTTGCTTTTAAAATTTTACTTAAAATACTAACTGGGTAAATGTTCCACTGGGAAAATAATCATCTACAAAGTCAGGATTATCAGTTTTATCTTCAATAATCTTTCTACCAAAGTTGTCACAAATAGGAAAGTTAAACACAAATCAGACTTTGGTGTCCTTTTACTAATTAAAAATACATGATTTATTTAATACACTATGTAGATTCATTACTTTCATGCCAGTGTAAAGGCTACTGGATACTGCAAAATTACTGGCTACAGAATCAATAAATCTGATTATTTTTATTATTTTCTTCTTTAACTTCTGGAAACATTATCTTCATCCATTTTAAGCTTCAAAGAAAAAGCTGGAACTAGGGTTCACACAAACCATAGTGGAAGTCAGAAATCCAGTAACCAGTGAATTGAGAAAAACTCCTGGGAATGAATGTAGTATTAATAGAGTATTTCAGTCTACTGTATAGCAGTAACTGCAGGTATGTGGTAAGTGTTACTAAAGATATGAGATGAATCTTAAAATTAGCAAAGGTGATTTTAAACATCCACAAGAAACCTCAAATATGAAAATGTTAAACAGAATCAAATTTAGAGGTCCACAAATAAACCATTTAAGAAGTTACTACTACTACTGCTAAGTTACTCAAGATAACATTTCTGTCTCCTTGCCTCACCAGCCCCACATCCTCTGGGAGTGTAGGTGTTCTACTTAACCCAAACTCCTACTTGGGGAATTTTTTAAAAGATAACTCCTGCCTGTCATTTGCTAATTTATTCCAAAAACTGACCAGGTGGAAATTTTTTGAGCAATAAGTATGCTAATAACTTTATAAGACTGGAAAGTTCTCATTTGACACTTCCTGATTGTTTCAAGTATGAGCGATATTAAACTATGAAAACACACACAATTGCTCCATTCCCTCACCTAAACAACTCTGGGGAGCAATAAACTGAATTTACAACCATGGGGTGTGGGTGTGTGTGTGTGTGTGTGTGTGTGTATTCCTTTAATACCAAAGCCAGTTTCCATGAACTAGCTGATGAGCCAAATATGCAAAGTATATGAGGCTGAAAGTACTGATACTAATCTAAATACAGTTTTTACATTTAGTATGTAATTTATCTCATTTTAGCCCACTGCATCAGGGTCAAAACAAAAAACTGCGGATTTGAATAGGGAAAGTTTCACATAAAGAATGATCGTAACAGGGAGAAACACAGACAAGTAAACAGCACTTTTAAAAAATACTCAAGAGCTGAGACAGTACCAGAAGCAAAAAAACAAACCAGGTAGAGCCCTTCCCCAAAGCTAGAGCTTGAACTTTGTTGAAGATATTAGGTAGCAGCCTGCTGGATAGTAAAGAAGTCTGTCAGGTTGGGTTCCCCGGGGCTAAGTGGCTGGGAGGTGAGCCCACAAAGGGAGCTGAGAAGCTGCTTACCAGCAGCATCTGCGCGGAGATGGAGCTGGGGACTGCAATGTCCGTGTCAGGACATGGAGAGGTGGCCACAAATTTGGGGCTGGGGCTGTGAGCTCAAGACTCTGTCCACTCTGGGCCCTCACCTGGGGCAAAGAACCACTGGATGTCCCTGTATCTGTGCCACTCATGGTCATGCAGTAGCAGCAAGAAACAAGAAACCCCTCTTTGTGTAAAGTCCCTTCAGATCCTCTACTGACAAACTTAATATCAATCAATGGAGAAATGCTTAAAGGACCAAGCTCCAATATCACAGCAAGCTGATTCAGAGCTGAGAGGGAATCTGATGTAACAGGCACTCAATGCTCAGGGATCTTCATAAAGGGTAAAGTATGACAGAAACAATAAACTGGAAATACACATTACATTAAATGAGACTAAAAGGCAAGGTGAAAACAAAATCTGATTGGGTCACTACTGTCACTTCTCCAGTACACTATGAAAATGGAAAATGAACCCAGCAGTTATTTAACAACGTATCTCAGGAACATCAGCTATTTGTAGCACTATAAACCAGCGGTTTCCAAACAGGGTATAAAACACAGTACAGAAGAGGGAAAAAACTTTTCCTATGAAATCTATCTAAAATACAAACTTTATTACTTAATAAACATTCAAATAGCAATATAAGCTGAAGTAATATGCATGCACATGTGAAGTTTATAATGAGACATCCCTAAACTGAGGTTTCATATTCAAATGTTTACAGGATACTCAACTAACAGCAGCCTTAAAGACCACTGATGACCTACTTTTGCCCATGGACTTCAGGTACTTCTTTGCCCCATATAAAGAGGCCAAACAACACAAATGCAGTTTTGTTTTTTTTTAATCCGATAAAGAACTGATCTTAGTTATATTAGGACATTAGAAACAGATTTCTTCAACAAGTTGCTCTCATTGTAATTTATAAATATCTATTGATTATAACCTTAAAAGACCTATAAATTGTTGTTGATAGACCCCAAGGACTGCAGCACGCCAGGCTTCCCTGTCCTTCACAGTCTTCCAGAGGTTGCTCAAACTTGTGTCCACTGAGTCGGTGATGCCATTCGACCATCTCGTGCTCTGTCATCCCCTTCTCTTCCTGCCTTCATTCTCTCCCAGCATGAGGGTCAGCTCTTAGCATCAGATGGCCAAAGTACTGGAGTTTCAGCTTCAACATCAGTCCTTCCAATGAACACTCAGGACTGATTTCCTTTAGGATGGACGGGTTGGGTCTCCTTGCAGTCCAAGGGACTCTCAAGAGTTTTCTCCAACACCACATTTCAAAAGCATCAATTCTTCGGCGCTCAGCTTTCTTTATAGTCCAACTCTCACATCCATACATGACCACTGGAAAAAAACCACAGCTTTGACTAGACGGACCTTTGTCAGCAAAGTAATGCCTCTGCTTTTTAATATGCTGTCTAGGTTGGTTATAACTTTCTTCTAGTACTTAATAAATGCAAGATATTAAGACAGCTACTACTCATCATACACTCAAGTCTACTTTACAAAAACATTTGATCAAACTGAACCCTTGCCTTGAACATCGAAAACTAATGTTGGAATTGAGATGAAATAAGAGAGGTCGGAAGAAACCTAATTTCAGTAGGTAATGGAGCATAAGAGTCAACCCACAATTTAAACCAACCTATTCAAGAAAAAAAAGAGGAGACAATCATTCAACAGATTTAACCACTTCTGCTTCAATAAACTAAGGCATGGCCCCTGCTTTTAAGGAGCTCCAATTTGGGGAGAGGATGAAGTGACAACCACAATGGTAATATGGCAAAACTATGATAAAAAGTCAGAAAAGCACACACAGTTCATTAAAAAAGGATAGGGAATATATCATTAAGTCCATTTAGAAGCACAGGAAAGCCCCATGAAAAATATAGTAATAACTAACAATCTGATAAGACTGAAGAGAAAAAATATGGAGAAATGGAGCTGATAGAAGAAGGAAACACTAAAGGGGAAAGTTAAAGGCAAAGCTCAGAAGTGAGGGAAGCTATGTAAACTGTAGCGAAAGAACAGACTATGGCCTCTTAAGGCTTTACCTAAAAAAGAAATAAGATATGGCTGCCAATCAGTCAGGCTGGCATGCTGCTAGGTGCCATGGCACGACAGTCCTTGAATGCAAGGCTAATGAGCTTGAATTTTATTTTTCATGGAAGAGTATTTTATGTGGTGCTTGTTAATGTGATGGGTGCTGTGCTGATGCCTCACAATCCAACCGTCCTCATTTAACAGGTTAAGCAACTGAGCCCATAGCCAGTAAACAGCAGAGCTGGGATTTCAATTCATAGTGTCTGGATTCTTCCACACTGTGTTACCCTTCTAAAAGTCTTTAAAAATATGATATCCATGCTTTGAAAGGATAACATAATGACAATGTAGAAAACAGATTAGCAAAGTGAATGGACAGAAAAGTACCTTCATGGAAAAAAACCTCTGTTGGGTTTTTTTTGTTGTAAGAAACTAAGTGGTTACTAATAGTATATCAGATATAACCAGAGAAGGATACAAGAAACAGTGTGTGTATAAAATTAACAGAACTCAGTGACTGGGCTGCGGAGGTGAAAGGAGGAGCTCAAAATGACTCAAGGTTTCA
The DNA here is from genome assembly GCA_006410675.1 of Oreotragus oreotragus. Lineage (NCBI taxonomy): Eukaryota > Metazoa > Chordata > Mammalia > Artiodactyla > Bovidae > Oreotragus > Oreotragus oreotragus. The sequence goes on from SJYX01012961.1 coordinate 104,688, forward strand.
AAACCTAAGTTTGAGGGGAGGGGAGTAGTGACACCAATACCATCAGTCCTTCTTTTGGTAGGGGGTGAGGGAGTGGAGAGGAGCATGAATGGGTTCAATTTCAGACTTGTTTAATTAGAAATACAAACTTGGGGCCTCCCTGATGGCTTGGTGGTAAATAATCTACCTGCCAAAACGGAAGACATGGGTTCAATCCCTGATCAGGAAGGATCCCACATGCCAAGGAGCAACTAAGCCCGTGCGCCACAATTACTGAGCCTGTGCTCCAAAGGGTGGGAGCCACAATTGCTGCAGCTCAGGCACCCCAGACAGAGACCGTGCTCTGCAACGAGAAGCCACCATAACGAGAAGCCCAAGCATCACAACCAGGGAGCAGCCCCCGATCTGTGCAACTAGAGGAAAGCCAGTGGGGCAGCACAGACTAAGGACTGGCAAAAATAGCTAAGTAAACAAATAAAAATGAAAATAACACACAAAAAGTACCTGCTGAACTCCCATGAGGAAGGGTTCCACAGGGGGCTGGGAACAGAAAGCAAGAGCTAAGAAGAGTGGCAAGGCCTAAGAGAAAACTGCATCCAGAACAACAGGGGATGCTGTCAGAGTGGACACCTGCTGAAGATGAGTATGTTAAGCACGGATTATCAACCAGGGCACATAAGCCACCTTCTGATTAGTGTCCTGTCTCAGGCATGATGATGAGGTGGGAAAAATGGTTGAGGGTAACCAATTAAGAGTGAAAGGAAGAAAAGATCGCTGAAGAAATGCCACAAAAATTTTCAGAAATGTTGGGTCTAGTCCTCTTAAATACTAATATATTAATATTAGCTAACAACGACCATGCATTTCCAGCAGGTGAAAGGAAAAGTCAGTGAAGACTACTAAGGAGCAGTCACAAAGGTAGGAGAATTGGAAGAGCAGTGTAAATATATTGAAGGCAGAGCAACTTAAGATGGGGTCAAACATTTTAAAATGCTAACAGAGGCTGAGCAAGTATCACTTCAGCTTGTAGCCACAAATGAGACCAATATTACCCAATTTTCTGATTTTCCAGGAGAAATCAAACACTCTCATGTCAACATGAAACCTTATGATTTTTAAAATGTTGACTATTAAATTTTATTAAACACAACGTGCAGGCATATGAAATAGTCTAAGTTGCTGGATAGCTACTTGGGTCTAAAATTAATAAAGTATTACAAATATGCCAAGCAAATGACCTTCAGAAGAAAATTTTCAAAAGACAACATATGGGGTACTCTTCCAAAGAAGCCTGGCAAGAAAGACTAGAAAACAAGAGTTAAAGAAATATATTTTAAAATGGTACTGATGAACTTGTTTGCAGGGCAGGAATAGAGACACAAAGAGAATGGACGTGTGGACACAGCAGCGGAATGAGAGGGTGAGACGAGTCAAGTGGTATTTACATAAATACATTACAATGTGCAAAACAGATAGCTAGTGGGAATCTTCTATATAACACAGGGAGCCCCGCCTGGCACTCTGTGATGGCCTAGAGGGATGGGATGGTGGTGGGTGCAGGGGCGGGCTCAAGAGGGAGAGATTTTTTCAGTTCAGTCGCTCAGTCATGTCCGACTCTTTGCGACCCCATGAATCGCAGCACGCCAGGCCTCCCTGTCCATCACCAACTCCCAGAGTTTACGCAAACTCATGTCCATCGAGTCAGTGATGCCATCCAGTCATCTCATCCTCTGTCATCCCCTTCTCCTCCTGCCCCCAATCCCTCCCAACATCAGGGTCTTTTCCAATGAGTGAACTCTTCACATGAGGTGACCAAAGTATTGGAGTTTCAGCTTCAGCATCAGTCCTTCCAATGAACACCCAGGACTGATCTCCTTTAGAATAGACTGGTTGGATCTCCTTGCAGTCCGAGGGACTCTCAAGAGTCTTCTCCAACACCACAGTTCAAAGGCATCAATTCTTCGGCGCTCAGCTTTCTTCATAGTCCAACTCTCACATTCATACATGACCACTGGGAAAACCATAGCCTTGACTAGACGGACCTTTGTTGGCAACGTCTCAGCTTTTTAATGTTATCTAGGTTGGTCATAACTTTCCTTCCAAGGAGTAAGTGTCTTTTAATTTCATGGATACTTTCGGCTAATAGGTACTGTTGTTTGGCAGAAACCAACGCAACATTATAAAGCAATTACCTTCCAGTTAAAATTAAAAAGAAAATAAATTTTAGGATAGGAGACATCTCGTATGTGGAGAAAAGGGGTTAGAAAAAAGGAAGACAATCTGAAGACATGATCAGCAAAGCAACAAGACAAGAAACACACACACACATCTCTATAAGCTAAAGGAGAGAAATGATGGAAAGAAAAATGTAAAGGAATAGGAAAGTGGAAAGGTTCTCTGAGAAGATGCATGGGTGAAAAGACCATCCAGTCTGGAGCAAGGATTAGGGTTAGTAGAAAGGTTATCTGAGAAGGCCACAGATAAAAAAGATCCACTTGCCAGGTAACAGTCACTTCTTTGTCTCAGTCATGTCCGACTCTTTGCGACCCCATGAATCGCAGCACGCCAGGCCTCCCTGTCCATCACCAACTCCCAGAGTTTACGCAAACTCATGTCCATCGAGTCAGTGATGCCATCCAGTCATCTCATCCTCTGTCATCCCCTTCTCCTCCTGCCCCCAATCCCTCCCAACATCAGGGTCTTTTCCAATGAGTGAACTCTTCACATGAGGTGACCAAAGTATTGGAGTTTCAGCTTCAGCATCAGTCCTTCCAATGAACACCCAGGACTGATCTCCTTTAGAATAGACTGGTTGGATCTCCTTGCAGTCCAAGGGACTCTCAAGAGTCTTCTCCAACACCACAGTTCAAAGGCATCAATTCTTCGGCGCTCAGCTTTCTTCATAGTCCAACTCTCACATTCATACATGACCACTGGGAAAACCATAGCCTTGACTAGACGGACCTTTGTTGGCAACGTCTCAGCTTTTTAATGTTATCTAGGTTGGTCATAACTTTCCTTCCAAGGAGTAAGTGTCTTTTAATTTCATGGATACTTTCGGCTAATAGGTACTGTTGTTTGGCAGAAACCAACGCAACATTATAAAGCAATTACCTTCCAGTTAAAATTAAAAAGAAAATAAATTTTAGGATAGGAGACATCTCGTATGTGGAGAAAAGGGGTTAGAAAAAAGGAAGACAATCTGAAGACATGATCAGCAAAGCAACAAGACAAGAAACACACACACACATCTCTATAAGCTAAAGGAGAGAAATGATGGAAAGAAAAATGTAAAGGAATAGGAAAGTGGAAAGGTTCTCTGAGAAGATGCATGGGTGAAAAGACCATCCAGTCTGGAGCAAGGATTAGGGTTAGTAGAAAGGTTATCTGAGAAGGCCACAGATAAAAAAGATCCACTTGCCAGGTAACAGTCACTTCTTTGTAAATCCAAGGAAGAAAATAAATGGTTTAGAGAAAAATATGAAATTTGAGGGAATATATAAGATGATCTAGTCCTCGCGATAAATTTTCAGAAAGAATTAAACATAAACACTGAGTATACCTGTGGGACTGTTCCATGTGTACGTTTCACTATTATTTAACATTTACTGTTTCTCTGATAAAATACAGTTTCTCTATTTAGACATATTTACATCAGTGCCCTGCTCCCAGAGAGGTAAATATATTTTAAATCTGAAGTGCCAAAAAATGAGTTTATTTAGTGTGGAAAAATTAAATATAATATATTACTCCATTGATGGCTTTGTTAATGCCTCTAAGACAAGATCATTCATTCTCTTTTGGGAGAGTGTAGAGCAGCAGTAGAATAAAGGAAAAGAAAAAAAGAACCATCTGAGAAGAAAATAACATCTGAAGAGAACACTGCTTGAACTCCTTTTACAATCTCTGGCAACAGTGTTATTAATTTTCTACATTACTCTTACACTCACCAAACTGTTCTGCAGCTGTAACTTTTCTGTTTTACTCATCAAGATTTCAAGTCAGACTTTAGTGGGGGAGGAGAGGAAAACAGAGTTCCCTCATTTCTTTTCTTAAGTTTGAAAACCACTGGACAAGAAGCTAAAGAGTATTTTACTAAGATTAATATTCTCTTATGGGGTCGCAAAGAGTCAGACCTGACTTGGCAACAGAAAAATATTCTTTTATGAGGGAAAGTTTCAGATCTCGTCCTTGTAAATGTATTGTTAATAACAGCTAACATTTGCTGTGTGCTTCCAGCATCATGATATGCAAAGCGCCCAACATATATTATATCTTAATCATAGCAGCTTTAAGGTAGATGTTATTCTTACTTCTAGTCTAGAGATGAGGACACAGGCACAAAACCAAGCTTGAAGTCCCACAGAAGAGAGCTGGAATTCAAATCACAGTTCAAAATCTATACTTTTGGTTACTAGGTAATACTAGATTCTCTCATCCCAGCCTCTCAAATCCCAGTTTGGACAAAGGAAAGATATTAATTGCAAAGTCAATAATCTTCTCCTGGCATATTCACACACATTGAGTAATATGTACCCCTTCTCCAAAGATAAAAAGATATTTCATAAGTTATTATAAAATCTAATCCTGCGTTCTCTAAAATGTAGGCTTCAACCAAGTTGGTAAATCAGTAATCTAATGCTATTTTCAGAGTGATAATAGATGACTTGAAAAATGATAGTATTAATGCAAAAAAATTATGCTAAATTATTATCATATATAAAACATCAAAGGTGTTTCCAAAGTGTAAATTAAAATGTTACTTTATATGACAACAATCACTTTACATAATCATGCCTTTGATCAATTCTTGTAACAACCAACGAAAGTCTGTAGCATTTCAATTTCAAGGATAAAGAAACAGGAAAGTCATAGGTAGCATGTCAAGGGTCACAATAAACAACTTTTATGAAAATTAAAATCAACATCCTTAGCATTCCAATACTTTAGTTCACAGTATCTAATGGGCTGTCAAGCAAAGTATATGTGAAAGAATCTAGAGGGTAGGTTTTCCTATCAAGTAAAACTAAAGATGATTCTGGGGAGAGGGGGGTACCAAACACTATAAATGTTTTCATTCAAGACAGGTAAATCCTCAAAGGTCTTTTTGGGTGTTAGCAATTTCTCTTTAGGTAGTATGTACAACATCAGGTTGCTTTTTCAGAAATACTAAATAGGTCACAATACTAAATATACTAAGTCTGACTCATTTCCTGCCAACATATTCAACTTTACATACTACTAGGGTTAATCCTGAATTACTAAGAACCAGTAGTTTATGACAAGCATTCAGATACTCTTCCTACAAGCACTCAGATATTCTCCCTATAAAATATCTTCATGCTGATGATGAACTTCATGATCAATTTGTTTGAGGATATAAATTTTATTCACACTATTATGCTATCTGCAATATACCATTTTAGTCCAGCAGTTTTTAAAAAAAATTTTCCCTAAAAAGATTCAAAATACAGTTATATAAATATGTAGTGGATAAGTCATGGCAAGTTACAGATACAAACTACTTAAGCATCAATTTTAAGTCATGCTTATGCTCACTTGTGTCCAACTCTTTGCAACCCCATGGACTGTAGCCTGCCAGGCTCCTCTGTCCATAGGGATTCTCCAGGCAACTGTAGTGAACTGTCATCTCCCACTCAGGGGACCAACCAAGGTCTGTTTAGTCAAAGCTATGGTTTTTCCAGTAGTCATGTATGGATGGTGAGAGGTGGACCATAAAGAAGGCTGAGTGCCAAAGAATTGGTACTTTTGAACTATGGTGTTGGAGAAGACACTTGAGAGTCCCTTAGACTGCAAGGAGATCAAACCAGTCAATCCTAAAGAAAATCAACCCTGAATATCCACTGGAGGAAGGAATGCTGAGGCTGAACCTCCCAATACTTTGGGCACCTGATGCGAAGACTCAATTCACTGGAAAAGACCCTGATGCTGGGAAAGATTGAAGGCAGGAGGAGAAGGGAACAACAGAGGACGAGACGGTTGAATGGCGTCAGTGACTCAATGGACATTAGTTTGAGCAACCTCTGGGAGCCAGTGAAGAACAGGGAAGCCTGCCATGATGCAGTTCATGGGGTCACAAAGAGTCAGACATGAATGAGCAACTGAACAACAACTCAGGGGATCTTCCCAACCCAGGGACTGAACCTGTGTCTCCAGCACTGACCAGTGGATTCTTTACCACTGAGCCACCTGGAAAACCCATTAATTTTTAATAGGTATTCTATTAAGCTTCATGTTTTATTCTTTTGAAATATAATCTTGTACAAGTTTTGTTCAGAAAATAAAAATCTATACTTTTCATAATATAAACTGACAAAAATACTCATGCTTTTGAACTAAGTATATAATGATGTTTTCAAGTTTATGTTAAATGGGACTTCTTATATTTACAGAAATTAGGAAATGATCAAGAATATGTACAAATGTTTACCTAGAAAACACAAAATGTAAGCTATTTATTTTATACAAGTAAAAATGCTAAATGCTTGCTTTTGACAATAATGGCTAATCTAAAAGAAGAAGCAAACAAAATCACCCTGATTTACTGGAAATAAATTTCTCTCAAAATCACAAATATCTGCTTCATTAACTTTGGTAAGTTAAAATTACTACAGGACTTAATTTAAATATTTGTTATGCTAGCTTTCCAGTATCTCTACAGAATTGATTAGGGGACTTCCCTGGCAGTCCAGTGGTTAGGGTTCAGCACTTTCATAGCAGGGGTTGGGGGGGAACCGACTGGGGCATGTGGGTTCAGTTCCTGGTCAGGCAGCTAAGAGGCCAAACAAACACCCCCAAACTAATCAGATTGACAACCAAATCAATTATTTATTATTTTTTAACTTAGATTACCTCTCTCTAAATGTAAAATCTGGGACTTCCCTAGGAGCCCCGTGGTTAAGACTCTGCGCTTCCAATGCAGGGGACTCAGATTCGATCTAGGAGCCCACATGCCGCAGAGCAATGAAGGCCACATGACAGCTACTGAGCCCCAGTGCCCTAAGATTCCACATGCTACTACAACTAAGACCCAATCTGGCCAAATGAATAAGTAATAGTAAAAAAAAAAAAAAGTAAATAAAGCTTGTATCTAGGAGTGATAAACTTAGAACGTAAATAACATTGCCTACCAAACCTCTGGAGATGGTGAGGGGACAGGGAGGCATGCTGGAGCCCACGGGGTTGCAAAGAGTTGGACACGACTAGGTAACTGAACACACGCTGTAACACTGCCTGTATGTCAGGCATCAATAAGGATGCCAAATCTCCCACACGAATACATTACCAATATATCTGAAAATTGTGTTTTAAAGAACTGCTTCATTTTGACCATTTATCCACATAGTTCAGTCTTCCTAAACAAATGCCTGACAACACTGAACATTTTCTGATAAATCAATGTCATAATGAACAAGCACTATATGGCAAAGATGAGATCTTAAGAGACAATTTGGGTAAACAAACATTTAAACAGACAAAACAGTTCTTAATCCTATGACCTCATAGGTCTTCAGATTAAACAATTCACTGTTAGTAAAGCATCTAATAGTGCCTGCTTTGAACATTAATTTTTTTCCTCTTCCATCTGTTCGGTCTAGTCTCTAATGCCAAGCTTCATCCTCACCCCAAAGTATGAGCTAAAATAAAACCTTGTGTGGATTGTTTTAGACCTCCTATTTGAACTCAAAGACATCTGACTTTTCACTGCATAACACTGCTCCTTTTAACAAAGTCACAAAAGCAGTAAAATGAAGAATGAACAATTTAGATGGAGCAGAAAATTCCTGGTGAATAGTGAAAGTGTGAAAAAAAAGTAGTAACAAACCATGGAAATCACTGGGCTCAAGCTTCAATGTGGATTTGAGCCTATGTGCCAACATTTCTCAAACAGATTCCCTGGACATAGGCTGGGTTTTTAGCATTCATTACAAGAAATTTTAAATTATATTTTAATTTTGATGCTCCTCAAAAATAAAAATGTATACATGTTCTGAATCAACTAGACTAGAAGGCCACGTTACAACAAAGGGCTACATGGGTTTCTGTTTATTAGTGAATTGTGCCTAGTAATTCCCTGAAAGTAGTGTTTTCCAATTTGTTGGTTATGATGAATTACTGGATCACAAAATCAACAGCAGCTTTTAAAAAATAATAAATGAATACAGAATGCATCACACATAGTAAAGGTAAGTATTTCTGTCTGATAATCTTGTTTCAGTGGACAACTAAGTGGTGAAGTAAAAAAAAGTTACATCTTACTCTGAGATGAGTAACTCTAAAATCTACAGACTCTTGAGTTTCTGCAAACACCAACTTGAAAAAAACTGTCATACTGAACTGTCACTGAGGTAGAAGGTTAAAAGCAGGATGTTGGGAGAATTTCACAAACTGAATGACAGGTTAAAAGAAGTTTATCAGTTAAGATAAAATAAGTTCAAACATTAGGACAAGAACTATACTGCTATTATTAAACTGTGTAAGGCAGAGAGGCAACACAAAACACCAAATACAGCCTAGGTTTAACGTTAAGGTAAAGAACCATGGGAAATGAGAGATTGTTCCATAAATTTTCCAAAGGTACGATGATGGGGTGGGGTGCCTTTCCATCTGGAGACTGAGATTAGAAAGCAGGAATGAAATGCTTTTTGCCAACCAGAGAGAAAAGGGGCAATTAGATATGATTTGAAAATCTAATAATCTTTGAATATCTTTGAATATCACAGAATATATGTGAGAAGAAAGCAGAGGTGGATCTATACAGAATAAAATTCTGACCCATAAAAGTTCCCGGAATTGCAGTGGAGAAAAAACGCAAGTAGGATATGTCGTTCAGTTCAATTCAGTTGCTCAGTCATGTCCAACTCTTTACGACCCCATGAATAGCAGCATGCTAGGCCTCCCTGTCCATCACCAACTCCCAGAGTTTACTAAAACTCATGTCCATTGAGTCAGTGATGCCATCCAACCTTCTCATCCTCTGTCATCCCCTTTTCCTCCTGCCTTCAAATCTTTCCCAGCATCAGGGTCTTTTCTAATTAGTCAGTTCTTCACATCAGGTGCCAAGGTATTGGAGTTTCAGCTTCAGCATCAGTCCTGCCAATGAACACCCAGGACTGATCTCCTTCAGGATGGGCTGGTTGGATCTCCTTGCAGTCCAAGGGACTCTCAAGAGTCTTCTCCAACACCACAGTTCAAAAGCATCAATTCTTTAGCACTCAGCTTTCTTTATAGTCCAACACTCACATCCATACATGACTACTGGAAAAACCATAGCTTTGACTAGACAGACCTTTGTTGTAAAGTAATGTCTTTGCTTTTTAATATGCTGTCTAGGTTGGTCATAACTTTTCTTCCAAGGAGCAAGTGTCTTTTAATTTAATGGCTTCAGTCACCATCTGCAGTGATTTTTGGAGCCCCCAAAATAAACTCTCCCATTGTTTCCATTGTTTCCCCATCTATTTGGCATGAAGTGATGGAACCAGATGCCATGATCTTAGTTTTCTGAATATTGAGTTTTAAGCCAACTTTTTCACTCTCTCTTTCATCAGGAGGCTCTTTTCTTTAGTTCTTCGCTTTCTGCCATAAGGGTGGTGTCATCTGCATATCTGAGGTTATTGACCCTGACAGTCTGGATTCCAGCTTGTGCTTCACCCAGCCCAGCGTTTCTCATGATGTACTCTGCATATACGTTAAATAACCAGGGTGACAATATACAGCCTTGATGTACTCCTTTCCCAATTTGGAACCAGTCTGTTGTTCCAAGTCCAGTTCTGTTGTTTCTTGACCTGAATAAGGATTTCTCAGGAGGCAGGTCAGGTGAGCTGGTATTCCTATCTCTTGAAGAGTTTTCCAGAGTTTGTTGTGATCCACACAAAGGCTTTGGCATAGTCAATAAAGCAGAAATAGATGTTTTTTTTCTGGAACTTTCTTGCTTTTTCGACGATCCAACAGATGTTGGCAATTTGATCTCTGGTTCCTCTGCCTCTTCTAAAACCAGCTTGAACATCTGGAAGTTCATGTACTGTTGAAGTCTGGCTTGGAGAATTCTGAGCATCACTTTGCTAGCATTTGAAACAAGTGCAATTGTGTGGTAGTTTGAACATTCTTTGGCACTGTCTTTCTTTGGGATTAGAAAGAAAACTGACCTTTTCCAGTCCTATGGCCACTGCTGAGTTTTCCAAATCTGCCGGCATATTGAGTGCAGCACTTTCACAGTGTCATCTTTTAGGATATGTGAAATAGCTCAACTGGAATTCCATCACCTCACTAGCTTTGTTTGTAGTGATGCTTCCTAAGGCCCAGCTGACTTCACATTCCAGGATGTCTGGCTCTAGGTGAGTGATTACACCATCAGGATATGTCACAGATTATTATAAAACTGGTCCCTGAAAATCACATCTCCCTATACCCACAAAGAGGCTGATTTTGACTACTTGTTGAGCCGGTGGGTCATGATACAATCAGAAGCTTGGAAAGCAGTTGTTTGAGGGAACTGGCATTCCTGCTGCAAAGTGAAGAAATTCAGGCTACCTCACTAGAGGGTAGAGGGTAAGAGTGGAGCAAAGATGAGCGAACTTAACTGGGGCTCCTCAACCAAACCACCAACCACAAGACATGAGTGGGATCATCTGGGATCATTCAGTTCAGACAACCAAACAGCTGACTGCAGAACTATCCATCAGACCCATAAACTTGATAACAGTAATAATAAAAAAAAGGCTACTCTTTTAGAGCCACTGTAGTTGAGTAGTTACCTGGAATTAACTGATACAGGATATTTCAAGAAAAAACAAAGGCTGTAAGATTCTGAACTTCTAAATATGCCAGGACCTCAAACTTGGAAGCGCAAGTCTTCAGGAAATTATAACCATAAATCATCTACACTTACAATATTAGTTAAAATTCCTTGGTTTGGATCTTACACCTTTAACCTGGTTTTAATCTACCTTTTCTATCCTATTTTTCATCTCAGCCTCTGACGTTTTCTCCAAGATGCCAAAGTTGTTCCCGTTCTCTGAGGTTTATTCTCATCCTTCTAACAGTTGCCCACATTTAAGACCCAATGTAAACAGTGCTTTCCTTTCCTGTTTAATTTTTAGCTAATCTAAGTAATTTCAAAATGCTCTAGCTTTTCTTAATTCACACTCTATTTACCGTATCACTAGGTACTTTACTATCTAATAGTATTACTTGCTTAACTATTAATATATGTGCCAGATTTTGTAAACTCTATGTTACAAGTCTCCATAGCTCTCTTAGTGCTCCTATATAAGAGGAACTTAAATATTTGTTTAAAATACATTTTAAAATGTATATGTAATTGATTGAATTTTAACAAATCTTGGCTAAATATAGGTAAGGTGGGAAAGGTAACGTTTTTTCTAATAAGGTACACTGTGCAACTCTAAATGCTAAAAGAGAAACAATGAATCCAGAGACTCTCCTGGAAAATACATAGTTAAAAGTTACACAGGGTATCTGACAAACACATTAATAATAAGTAACTTTCCATTTTAGAAGCAAGGCTACTCACATATTGGTTGGTTAATTTTATGAACTGAATTTGTGTAGGAGTTGAGAAAAATAAGGTAATTTCTCAACTTTGACAGAATCTCAAGGAAAATAAGTACAGCAGCAGTTTCATAGTTAAGACCATATATTTTCGAAAATCCTTGGTTTTGCAAGTTAGTAGTATAAAATATTATGAATGGCAATTGCAGAATACATTTTCCCTTCCCCCATTTAAAATTAGGACCAAGAAGTGTTAAGGAGACAAGCAAAATTTGGTAAAGCTCTCCTTTGCTAAACCTGGTAAAAGTATATTCTGGAAAGTGGAATTTAATGTCTCTAGCATTAAATCTAGCAATCTAGCAATGAGTGTCTCTAGCAATCATTCTAATTATGAACACTTAAATTATTTCCCCTGAGCATTACCTAAACTTTTGAAGTTTAAATGACTTATTACTCCCTCAATACCTAAAGTAATTATCACTAATTAACAAGCAAGCCATCTTTTCTTCTGATTTGAAGTGACCTACAAATTAACTTAAGATAGTCTCTAACAATCAAGTCTGGTTTCTCAAGAAGTTTAAGAATTTTCAAAATTCTTGCCACTACAATTAAAAAGCATAATATGCAGACAAAAGAATCAACTTGTATCAAATAGATGAAAGAAACATATACAAAGATATACTGTAACTGCACAATTTTAACTTAGTAGCTCTCAATGGTTTTAATTTCATTTTTGTTTCTTACACCAATAAGGCAATAAACATAGTTAATAAAGGCATTAAGGTCTAAGTCAAATCCCATCTCTTCAATAAAGCCTTCTGATACCCCAGGCTGATGTGCTTACTACCTATTCTGAATTCTACTGAAACTACTGCACATGAAATTAAATTATTCTTTTAAATAACCACCAACAATTAACTGAATAAGACACAGACTAGAATCAACATACAATTTAAAACAGAAAGCCACAGGTTTACACGTGCAGCTACAAAAGGCTCTCAGATACCTTTTTTTTTTTTGGTGAAACAAAGATGCACTGTACACTATGCCCTCATCTTTAAATTTTTTCTTAAAAGAGTAAACGGCATTTCTGGAAAGATCCTTAAAATACTACTAATGGACTTTGTGGAAGGTGACTGGACACCTAGGGTGGGAAGGAGATCAAGTTTTCAGTGTTTGTCTTTTAAAAAATCATTTTAATGTACCACATTTTCAATTTAAAAAGAGAATAAAAAATAAAGCAATTATGTTAGTGATACACAGCCTTTTGACTCTCTTCAACTGTCATCTTGAAGTGACATTTAAATCTTTTCTTTTCTGGGCGGTTGGGGTGGGGAGGGAACAATGCTTTGCCACTTGGCATGTGAGATCCTAGCTCACCTGTGAGACCCTAGCTCACCTGTGAGACCAGGGATTGACTCTCACCCCTCTGCAGTAGAAGCAGAAATCTAACCACTGGATGGCCAAAGAGGTGCCTAAAGTGATATTTAAATCTTATCTTATTCTTTTATGTCTTATTAGTCTCCTGTATCTTCTTATAAGCACAGAATTTCAGTGATATCAAAAGGTCAAATCTCTGCTTTAATCAGGTCAACTAAGTATACTCAATTTGCCACCCTTTTTAACCTAGTAAAAGTGAACTGTTGGACTAATTAGTAGAAATGCTCACGTTCAACGTGCACACAATGGTCAAAAAGCACTGGCCTAGATCTGTTCCAGATTAATTACATTTCTTAATATACCTATGTGCCTAGTTGCTCAGTCATATCTGACTCTGCAACCCCATGGACTGTAGCCTGCCAGGTTCCTCTCTCTGTCCATGGGGGATTCTCCAGGCAAGAATACTGGAGTGGGTAGCCATGCCCTCCTTCAGGAGATCTTCCCAATCCAGGGATCAAACCCAGGTCTCCAGCATTGCAAGTGGTTTCTTTATTGTCTGGGCCAGCAGGGAAGCCCAATATACCTATAAATTAATGTAAAAAGAACATAACAACCAAAAACATTAATATATTCCTTTTCTTTCTTGCCACTGTTTCTCAAAAGGGCACTGTGGGTCTTTAGGCAGAGCAGTACATTTCAATGGTGTGCAACTGCCCTGGTGACTTCAGAAAATGTAGCATCCATGGCCCATGAGCACTAAATGCCAGTTATCACAACCCCAGTCACTGGAGCAACCAAACAACTGACCCCACATATTTCCAAATGTCCTTGAAGAGAGAAATGAAGTGGGAAAAAGCACTATGCCTAGTTGAGAAGCACTGCTTATAAGAATTATGGTATGAACAAAGGTATGAGATGTGTGTGTGTGTGTGTATGATATGCAACTGAATTTCCACAACAGCAATTCCACCTTTTAAAATAATTATTAGGGACTTCCCTGGTGGTCCACTGGCTAAGATTCCACACTCCCAATTCAAGAACTAGACCCTGCATGCCACAACTAAGTATCCCACATGTAACAATGAAGATTGAAGATCTTGTATCACAACTGAACCCGGCACAGCCAAATAAATTTTTTTTTTAAATTTAAAAAATGGTCATCAGTTTTGATAATAACCAAAAAACAGTCATTACTCATTCATCAAGCAGTCATCCAGTCCAGTATATAATGCTGTCAACAAACACCATGCTCCAACAACTCATTCTTCAACTATTACAGGGCATAACTTTTTAAATGAACAGTCATTTAAAAATCCTTTCAGAACAATTCTTCTACTGGATTGCCTCTGCTGAAACTTCCAAATAAACAGTGTTCCATATAAAAGATATAAATCACACTTTGCTGCAATTATTTGTCTGTCTTTCTCCAGAGACTGTAGAATCCTTGTGACCAAGGACCGCACTCATGGTTGCCTGGTCCACAGTGCAGGTATTCAATAATAATCCTGAATGCGTGAGTGAATGCTGGTCTAGTCTAACACAATAAAGAGTCCCAAGTCCCAACTACAATCAGTTTTTATATATAATAATGATATAGATATTTTTATTCTAATTTGTTTTTTTAAAAAGTAAGCATTATCCAGATTACAACTAGCTTATATAGATATAAAGACATCCAAGATTTTTCTTTACAAACAGTCCCATGTGCCCATCCTCTACCACCTTCCTCTCCTTTTCCTTTTAAGCTTAAAGCAAATGCTCATGAAAAAGTGAGGCATGCTTCCAGGAAGCAACCCAATATAAAGAGCAAAACAATACTGTTAACAATAAGAAAAACGTAAACATTTTTCATTTCTATTTTAGAAATGAAAGAGTTCTTCTCAGAACTCAAAAAATCTGTTATTCTCCTATACCTCATTCCAAAACAAAGAAAAATCTATAACAGAAAAGAGTAAGCAACTTTATTTCTGTTGGTTTCACTTCATTCTCCAGAATTCACCTTTTGTTGAGATAAAAAAAATCCAGGATATAAACTAAGTCATATTTTAAAATAAATGCAACAATGAGGCTTACACAAGCACTAAGCATCAACACTTACAGAATGTTAACTCTGAAGCACACTAACAAATATTTATTCATCTTTGCCTTCCTGAAGCATGTGAATATCACAGTTTTACAAGGAAACCTCAGATAGAAAAAGCTAAATAATAAAGGTAGATGCAATTTCTAGCTCCTAGTATTTCTAGCACTGTTTTTAGACCACTCTAATATATTCTGTAATTGTTTGTTAACCATTGCTCACAATTCCTATCTGAAATGTTAAGTAACAATGGCAATGATACAATTTTAAAGAAACAATTGTTTCCAGTTACCTCCCATCTGGCAAGACCAAATAGGTAACCAAATATATACACACATACATATAGAAAAAGTTCTATAACGGATCTGAAACATCAGATACACCCTCATATTCACATAATGGAGATCATTTTTAAATGCAGTTACATTACTGTGGGATTTTATTGCCTGCAATACTTCATTATTTTTGAAATTCACAAACCCAGCATTTGTTTTATTACTATTTCAAGTAGCACTGGTCAGTAAAAACAACGTACATGTTGTAAGACTGAACACTTAAAACTGCTACAAGAAATTTCTTTCATCTTGACAAAAAAGGAAGACTGCTGCATACATTAAAAATCATTTTAAAGTGACAACTATCTATGTTGCACACTCTCCAGATGAAGACAACTTGCACGAGACTTCACTTTCCCAGAATTATTAATTCTGCTTATAATTACAGCTGGTCGAGAGTATTTACAGTAATCAGCCTTAAATCCATCAGTGGAAACTGTTACCTGAAAAATGTCTTTCAGCAAAGATACACTTTTCATGGACTAAAAAGCTAACTTCACTTACAAATGAAAGAGCTCCTTTTATGCATATCTTATTAAAGTTTTGTGGCTTTTTAAAACAAAAAATCTAAGATAAACTTTAATATCTACAAGACGATTTAGGAATGAGTGGTTACAGTCAGGAGAGTGAGATTAGTAAATTTCAACAATTCTTTAAACCTAGGATTTAAAGAAATGACATAATCTCTAATTATGCCATAGGCATTCACCAGACCTATACTACCTTAAGTGGGTGGCTTTCACATTGCATTTATTCCCAGAAAGTCACCTTGCGGTCTCACAAATTCGTTTTTGGTTTGCTTGTTTCACGAAAATGAACCACTATCAAATAATCTGTGACAATAAGGTGCAAACAACAATGGAGAATTTTGAGTATGGGATCAAGTAACCCTGATCTTGTAAAGATTTCAGAACGTGGAGGCTAAAAATTAAGTGAAAATGTGATCGACTCTGATATGCTAAAACGGCCCACCCTTGTTCCACCTTAAGTTCAGTATCTTTCCCGAAACAACTTCTCTATGTGTTCACAAGCTAACTCGAAATGCGACCTGTATAAATTCCTTTGCTTCCTCAAGAAAATAATCTAACCAAAATCTTCACCATAGCCAGCAGCAGCACCTTGAAATTTCAAACTTAACTGGAGGATATGTAATCAAGTCCAAATGTAGACACAAACTCCTCGATTTCTATCAAGCAAACAGTGCTATTAACATTCCAAATCCTGGTTAGAACGCAGTTACTGGAAAGCAGTGTCCCTGTTGCAAAAAAAAAAAAAACGGAGGGTAAGGCCTGAAACTGACCTGAGCACGGGTCCACATAACCGTCTCCGTTCCACCGGGAGGCCAAACAGGGACGGCTCCAAGTGATAGGGAGGTGGGTAGACGGGGGAAGGAAAGGCAGAGAGGAAAGCACACTCCTCCAAGGGTGAAAGCAAAAGAGAAGCGGACTCTGGAGAATCCACCCCATAGGGACATTCGACCCTAGGATACACACACAGCTTCTCTCCGCCGAGGAGAGCAACCTTTACCTGGAAGCGGGGCTCCTAACAAGTAAAGGCAGGAGGGGACAATCTCCGCCCCCCTACCCCCGAACGTCTCGTCGGCTAGAAGGGGTCGGCGGGGACTGCTCCTCAGAACATCAACAAAGGCCCCTTCAGTCCTAAAGCGAAACTCGAACAACAAAGGCCGGGAGACAGCAAGAACGGGACCGGGGGGCGGGACGGATGAAAGCAAGCTAGCGGAGGCAAAGGAATCAAACCAGTGGGGGCGCAGGCCCGTCGGAGTGGGAAGCAGGGGCGCAGAGGCGCGGGGCGCGGTAATCCCCAGTGCACAATAAGAGGAGGAAGCGAACCTGGCCTCCATTCCCCGCTTACCCTCTCCCACAGCGGGGAGGGCTCCAGACCTCGCCGTCTGCATCTCTTGGTCTCGGGGACCGCGCAGTCCCGAGTTCGGGGAAGGAAAAGAGGAGGGGGGGATTTTCCATCCTGCCCACTCCTCCCTTCCCCCAGCCGACAACAACCGCCACAACGGCAGCCACACAAAGGCGCCTTCCTGGTACTCGCCGCTCCCGCCCGGGCGGCGGCGCCGACGATGCCAAGGCAGCGCCGACCACCGCTCGGCCGCCAGGCGCTCGCTCGCCCTCTTCCCCCTCTAGCAGGGGGAAAGGGGGAGGGGACCCCAGGCGCCCTCACCTGGCACAGCTGCTGACAGTACTCCGTGGCCGCCTCCACGGCCGGCACCCGGCTCTCCCGCAGCTGCCGCTCCAGCTCCTGGAGCCGCTCGCCTAGGCGCTGCAGCTCCGCGGCGCAGCCGCCTCCGCCGCGACTCAACCTCTCCTGCTCGGCCTCTTCGTCCGCCATCTTCACACCCCGCTCCGTCGCGTACGCACCTGGGTCACGTGATAACACAATGCCACGTTCGGCGAGGTCACGTGCCGGGCGCGCTCGCACGCCGCCGAGCACGTACAAAGGGCCCGGTGGGGAGGATGGGGGGTGGGTGGAGTGGTGCGAGGGAGCCGGAGGGAGGTGAAGGGAAGGGGAAAGGAGGAGGGCGGGGTTGGGCGGTGCGGAAAACCGCGGTTTACTTACCGCGAGCGGGAAGTGGGCAGCAGCGGACGAAAGGGGCGGGCCGGTGGAGGCCTGTTCTCTGTCACGTGGGCGCCGCGACGAGGGGAAAAGCCTAGGGAGGGGCTGCCCTTTCGAGCGTCCGGATCCCGGCGTGGCTTTCCCCAGTCCCCGCAGTCGTCTACGGACACATGCCCCAGTTCCCCAAGAGAATGGGTGAGGGAGCGCTCTGGGTGGGGTGGGGTAATGGCTGCATTTGCGATTAGCCCGAAGGCAGGCCAGAGGCAGGGGAAGTGGGAGCAGGTAAAAGCGACCCATGGACCACAAGCCCGAGAGCCTAAGCGAGACTGAACTGTCAAAATTGTCCCCAGCTTCTCACCGGGATGCGGAGGAGGGATCTCCTCCTATTGCCTGAGGTACCCGATCTCGTCCAACTCTCCTCTGCAGCCCCAAGACCACCTCTCCCTTGGAAATACAATCTCTAGGGGGTGGAGGCAACAAAGAAAAATAACAATTGGATCACAGCAGAATGAGGTCCAGTCAGTCCTCAGTCTAGAGAACGGAGCAAACCCTTGAAAAGCAGAGCTTAAAAGATTTCAGACTGTGAAATTGTGGACGTTGGAACCAGGTGATTTGAAACCACGAAGACATTTCTGGAATAAATGATAGCCAACTAATCTGTT
The DNA here is from genome assembly GCA_006410675.1 of Oreotragus oreotragus. Lineage (NCBI taxonomy): Eukaryota > Metazoa > Chordata > Mammalia > Artiodactyla > Bovidae > Oreotragus > Oreotragus oreotragus. Next base: position 123,239 of record SJYX01012961.1, read on the forward strand.
CCACCGCGATTTAAGACTCTCCTACACACTACAGAAATCACCACCACTGAAAACACGTTGTATATGAAAGCTCTCGAAAGTAGGTCAAGGGGAAAAAAAAGCAATAAGGACTTCATTAAAAATCACAACGGAGGTAAAATTGCTAAAATAAAAGAAAAAGGTTGTCTAGAGTTATAAGTTTAACAGCATTTTTTTCCTGGCGCTGTAAATAGAGATGATATTCTGAACCATATTTTATTTACAACCTGAAAAGAATGGATACTTGGTACTTGAACAAAACAGTAAAAGTAGTACAAAAATTCAAGTGCTTAAGCTTAAAGTTCAGACTAAAATATTTTTTAGTAGTCTAAAATTAGACAAAGGCTTATCTTCCTTACAACTCGTCTACAGAAATTCAGAAACAATTATAGTGATGAGGTGCCTAGAGATGTCTAGTATTAGTAGAAAACATTCTAGACAGTATGTTGTCCAGAATGAATGTTTTGTAATGCATCAGTGATCGCAATGTTTAACTGCCATTATATGAGTGGGCACAAAATGAACCCTTTGTGAAAACGATTATCAGCTATAATAATACAGCATGTGTGTGCTGATATTACCTATTAACAACACAGGTTCTTAAAATATTTAGGAACAGAAGAGTCTGTGGAGTACACTCAAAGGCTAAGGAACAAAGATAGAAAAGTATCATTGAGAGCTAAACAGCAACAATAAAGGCAGCTAATAGATTTTAGTATTTGTAGGTCATGTGCCCAAGTGAAGTATTTTTATGTATCTAAACCAGATTTCTCCAATGTATGTTATTGTAGGATGCCAATGAAAATATAAAAAGTGAGAAATATGAGATTAGCTACCAGTAAATCCAAAACATCTAAGGTTTCAAAGGCCAACAAGGTATATTTTCAAGTATAATGGCTTACACCACACCTAATATTTAGAAAGAAAGGAAAAAAAAGAAAGAGAAGAATGCAAAATATATCCCAAAGAAATGTATCCACTTATTGGCTAAAAAAAAAGCCAGAGAATGTGGATCAGTTCCACTTCCTGCCCATGATAGTCCTAAAACCAAAAAGATTTGATTAACAAATTGATTCTAAGCACTATCACTGTCTTGCAAATGTGCCCCAGCTTGGACTACTAAATCGTTCACTTTTATTTGGTATCTTTCATCCCCACCGCCCCCTTCCTACATTCCTCCTTCAGAATTTATAGAAAATGTAAGGATTGGAGGGTGTGGTGTAATCATTTAACAATCATTTATTGAGTACTTTTGCGCAGGGGAAAATCAAAGGTGAATGAAAACTCTCCCTGCCTGGAGGCAGCTTACAGTTTTGAGGAAGAGTGACCTGCAATGGCAGTTCCTCTGACAAGTGTTCCGCTGTGAAAATGAATGGAGATTCAGTTTGGAACTCCAAAGGTGCTAGCTAGAAATGTCCATCGAATCTCTACAGAAGTGCAGATTTTTTAATTAAACGAGGACTGGAAATACTATGCTTTGACAAGTTGATCTTCAAGATTGCAGAAATTTCATTATCTATTTAAAAAGGTATCTACAAGTACACTATCTATTATTGCACTTAAGTCTGTTTGGTCTTATATTAACAACACATCTGTCAGGTCATGGGAATCACTGCACACACACGCACACACACCCCTACTTACTGAGACGTTCCTGGAGGAATTCGGAGGCCGGTTCCATCCAGAAAACAAGCATAAGCCCTGGGGCCAAGAGACGGCGTCTCTGGGGACCTCAGTGTCTGCGTCGCGAGTACCCCGTACCCATATAGGACACAGCGCGACTGCTAGGGACGTGATATCATGTGGACCTTCATTCACCAGAGGCTCGATTTCAGAGTAGATTTGGGAGACAGAAAAAGCCCCCCACTCCACGTCTGCGATCAGCAAAGCTGGGGAGACCCTTAGGGGACAGAGGTCACTGCATCCAGGCCGCGCCTGCCAGCCTGCTTCCCGAGTTTCCCAGGCTGCATAGGCCCCCACCTCGCCAGTGCACATTTTCCCCCCTAAATTCTTGAAATAGCAGAGCCTGGGAGCCGGAAGGGCGCGGGGCTGTGCCTGCTAACAGAGCCAGAAGGCCGCACCCGGGCTGCGGCGGGCGCGGCGGATGGCTCGGGGCTGAGGCCCCCAGGGCGCAGAGCAACCGCCGCACGCAGGGAGAGCCCGCGGGCAGCAGAGGGCGGAGGGCACGCCGCCCTTCCGCCGCCCTTTCTCCCTTCCCCGGCTTTCTCCTGGGGCGGCCGGGAAGGTGCATGGGGCTGGAGCCGGGCTGAGGTTGCCTCCGATCCGCTCGGCTAGCCGTGTCCTCGGGTCCCCACTCGGGCGGGGCTGGGCTCCCGGGGCGCGGCCGGGAGCTCGCTGCCCAGAGGCCGGCGCTTGGCAGCCGCAGCCCTGACATCTGGCGGCGGGGCTCTTCCACCTAGCCCTGCGGATCGAGGCTGCGGAACCAGTGTGGATCCTGGCTCAGGAGTCGCGGCCACCCGGGACCTCCAGGCCGAGGGATGCTGGAGCCTCTCAAGGGAGCGGCGGGGATTCTAGTGCAGAGGCCCCGACGCGGGCGCGGCTGCTGGGTCTCCGGTGGCCTCTACCTGCTCTTCTCCGAGGGGCTGGGCCGCCAGGCCCCAGACAGGCCGCCTTCTGAATCTGAGGTGAGGGCCGGAGTCTGTCTGGGGATCGGTCCGGTAGAAAGTGTCCCCCCGCTCCCCACCCCACGCCGCCCGGAGTCTGGGAATCACTCATTGTGTGCAGACACAAAGAAGGAGTATGGGTTGAAGATCTATTGGAATCGGTTAAAAACACATCACACTTTGCCGAGGAAAACATTTTTCATAAGATGAGCAGAGAATGGAGTCCAACGTTGAAAACAAGAGGCAGGTGCTGTGCCGCACACTGAAATGATGCCAAAGGCACTGGGAACGCTGGGCCCGCATTTAAAAGGAGGACTTCGAGTCCTTGAATTCTTCCCAGAAAGAAGATAGCATATATATTTAAATGAAAGTGAAAAAGTGAAAGTGTTAGTGCTCAGTCCTGTCAGATTCTTTGCCACCCCATGAACTATATCCCACCAGGCTCCCCCTGGGATTCTCCAGGCAAGAATACTGGAGTGGATAGCCATTCCTCTCCAGGGGATATATTTAAATGAAAAAGTAGTTAATGAAGAGGGACATTTGTATTGCCTATTTGGATTTGTCTTTCCACGAGGAAAAACACAGTGCAGGTGAGAAAGAGTAATAGCATTCTAAGGAAAAATACTTTTAATAAGAGTCTCAATTATTCAAACATATTAACCTAGGTGAAAAAAATTGCAAGACAAAGCAAAATAAAATCTTGAAATCATAAGTGTGGTCTATGCTGTCTCAGGGAATACTTGTGTTGATTCACAGCATCTGTCCGGAGAAGAAATACAGAACTTGCCTTCAGAAAGGCAATATAAAAAGTTCCTTTTCCTTATTTCTAAGTATTAATCATTGCATTTCCTTTACCTCATTGGAAATCCATCAAAGAATATCAGTTTTGCGGTATCTGGATTTTAAAAAACAGGTCTGTCAAAGTGTGATGAACTTGGAAATGCACAGGTTTCTTTTACTATTTTAGGACATCAACTTCTTAGGAGTTTTGCTGATTTCTGTGATTCATACAGGTATATTATTCAATATAACAACAAAAACAATAATAATAATGTCAATTTGAGTGTTTAATATTCTGTTCATACACTGAACCAGATCAGTCTCACTAGGTGCTTACCCTCTATCACACCTTTCAAAAATGTTCATTTACTCATGATTCCTTTCTCCACATCCCCACTCTCTTGACCACACCCTCCGTAATCAGGGCTCCTCGATAAGTCTTCCTTTATCTTGGTAGTGGAGTAAAGTCTGGATATATCTGTCACCAAAGTAGGTGGCTCAGACGGTAAAGTGTCTGCCTACAATGCGGGAGACCTGGGTTCAATCCCTGGGTCGGGAAGATCTNCGTAATCAGGGCTCCTCGATAAGTCTTCCTTTATCTTGGTAGTGGAGTAAAGTCTGGATATATCTGTCACCAAAGTAGGTGGCTCAGACGGTAAAGTGTCTGCCTACAATGCGGGAGACCTGGGTTCAATCCCTGGGTCGGGAAGATCTCCCGGAGAAGGAAATGAGGAAGATCTCCTAGAGAAGGAAATGGCAACCCACTCCAGTATTCTTGCCTGAAGGATCCCATGGACAGAGAAGCCTGGTAGGCTACAATCCATGGGATCACAGAGCGACTTCACTTCACTTCAAAGTAGAGTTGACTGATTTGTTCTGCTTTCCCTTAGCTCACATGCGCCACCCCCCACCACTTTCCATACAGAAATAACCACCCTTCAAAACTCCTACAGCTTCAATCTATTATTTACTGCATTTTGATTTGAAATCCCTTATCTTGCTTTTTATTACAGTCTATGTCCATGAGCCTGTAAGCCATTTGAGGGTAGAGATTGCGTCTTATATCCAGGTTCCCTTCTCTAATATTCCTTGACACATTTCAAGGTTAAAATGAGTAGTCAATAAATGCCCATTGAACTAAATTCAATTTATTTTGGGCGGTCATACATAATGGATTTATACTTATCCTCATATTATCAAAAATATCCTAGACTTTACAAAGTGAGTAATGATCCTCTCTGAACACTGTGTGCATGCTAAGTTGCTTCAGTCATGTCCAGCTCTTTGCAACCCTGTGGACTGTAGCCCTCCAGGCTCCTATGTCCATTCTCTAGGCAAGAATAGGATTATCTAAGCATTTAGATATGACCTAAACAAAATCCCTTATGATTATACAGTGGAAGTGACAAACATATTCAAGGGATTAGATCTGATAGACAGAATCCCTGAAGAACTTTGGATGGGAGTTCATGGCACTGTACCAAAGGCAGTGATCATGACCATTCCCAAGAAAAAGAAAGGCAAAAAGGCAAAATGGTTGTCTGAGGAGGTCTTACAAATAGCTGAGAGAAGAGAAGTGAAAGGCAAAGGAGAAAAGGAAAGATATACCTATTTTAGTGCAGAGTTCCAAAGAATAGAAAGGAGAGATAAAAAAGCCTCCTCAGTGATCAATGCAAAAAAAATAGAGGAAAATAATAGAATGAGAAAGACTAGAGATCTCGTCAAGAAAATTAGATATACCAAGGGAACATTTCATGCAAAGATGGGCACAATAAAGGACAGAAATGGTATGGACCTAACAGAAGCAGAAGATATTAAGAAGAGGTGGCAAGAATACACAGAAGAACTATACAAAAAAGATCTTCATTACCCAAATAACCACATTGTGATGGTGTGATCACTTACCTAGAGCCAGACATCCTGGAATGCAAAGTCAAGTGGGCCTTAGGAAGCATCACTATGAACAAAGCTAGTGGAGGTGATGGAATTCCAATTGAGCTATTTCAAATCCTAAAAGGTGATGCTGTGGAAGTGCTACACTCAATATGCCAGCAAACTGGCATACTGGAAAACTCAGCAGTGGCCACAGGCTAGAAAAGGTCAGTTTTCATTCCAATCCTAGAGAAAGGCAATGCCAAAGAATGTTCAAACTACCGCACAATTGCACTCATCTCACATGCTAATAAAGTAATGCTCAAAATTCTCCAAGCCAGGCATCAACAGTACATGAATCGTGAACTTCCAGATATTCGAGCTGGCTTTAGAAAAGGCAGAGGAGCCAGAGATCAAATTGCCAACATCTGTTGGATCATTGAAAAAGCAAGACAGTTCCAGAAAAACATCTATTTCTGCTTTATTGACTATGCCAAAGCCTTTGACTGTGTGGATCACAACAAACTGTGGAANATAACCACATTGTGATGGTGTGATCACTTACCTAGAGCCAGACATCCTGGAATGCAAAGTCAAGTGGGCCTTAGGAAGCATCACTATGAACAAAGCTAGTGGAGGTGATGGAATTCCAATTGAGCTATTTCAAATCCTAAAAGGTGATGCTGTGGAAGTGCTACACTCAATATGCCAGCAAACTGGCATACTGGAAAACTCAGCAGTGGCCACAGGCTAGAAAAGGTCAGTTTTCATTCCAATCCTAGAGAAAGGCAATGCCAAAGAATGTTCAAACTACCGCACAATTGCACTCATCTCACATGCTAATAAAGTAATGCTCAAAATTCTCCAAGCCAGGCATCAACAGTACATGAATCGTGAACTTCCAGATATTCGAGCTGGCTTTAGAAAAGGCAGAGGAGCCAGAGATCAAATTGCCAACATCTGTTGGATCATTGAAAAAGCAAGACAGTTCCAGAAAAACATCTATTTCTGCTTTATTGACTATGCCAAAGCCTTTGACTGTGTGGATCACAACAAACTGTGGAAATTCTTAAAGAGATAGAAATACTAGACCACCTAACTTGCCTCTTGAGAAATGTTTGGGCAGGTCAAGAGGAAATAGAAGTGGACATGTAACAACACACTGGTTCTAAATAGGGAAAGGAGTAAGTCAAGGCTGTATATTGTCCCCATGCTTATTTAAATTATGTGCAGGATACATGATGAGAAATGCTGGGCTGGATGAGGCATTAGCTGGAATTAAGATTGCCAGGAGAAATATCAATAATCTCAGATACGGAGATGACACCACCCTTATGGCAGAAAGTGAAGAAGAGCGCTTTCACTTCAGCATGCCACTGAAGATCCTGGTGTTGCCATGGGCTGCTGCCCCGCCTGGTGTTATGGGTATTGTAAGAACAAGCCGTACCCAAAGTCCTGCTTCTGCCGAGGTGTCCCTGATGCTAAGATCCGCATCTTTGACTTGGGGCGTAAGAAGGCCAAAGTGGATGAGTTCCCACTCTCTGACCACATGGTGTCATATGAGTATGAGCAGCTCTCCTCTGAAGCTCTGGAGGCTGCCCATATTTGGGCCAACAAGTACATGGTGAAAAGCTGTGGCAAAAATGGTTTTCACATCCGAGAGTGGCTCTACCCCTTTCATGTCATCCACGTCAACAAGATGTTGTCTTGAGCTGGAGCTGATAGACTCCAGACGGGTATGCGTGGTGCCTTTGGAAAGCCCCAGGGTACAATGGCCAGGGTCCACATTGGCCAGGTCATAATGTCCATCTGCACCAAGCTGCAGAACAAGGACCATGTGATTGAAGCCCTCTGCTGGGCAAAGTTCAAGTTCCCTGGCAGCCAGAACATCCACATCTCCAAGAAGTGGGGATTTGGCAAATTCAACACGAATGAATTTGAAAACCTTGTGGCAGAAAAGCGACTCATCCCGGATGGCTGTGGGGTCAATTACATCTCTAATTGTAGTCCCCTGGACAAATGGCGGGCCCTGCACTCATGAGCATCAGCGCTGTCCCCTCCTTTATCATGCTCACCAATAAATGCTATTTCCTGTCAAAAAAAAACACAAAAAACTAAAACAAACAAAAAAAGAAAGTGAAGAAGAGCTAAAGAGCCTCCTAATGAAAGTGAAAAAGAAGAGTGAAAAAGTTGGCTTAAAACAATATGGAGAAAACTAAGATCATGGCATCCAGTTCCATCACTTCATGCCAAATAGATGGGGAAACAGTGAGAGACTTTATTTTGGGGGGCTCCAAAATCACTGCAGATGGTGACTGAAGCCATGAAATTAAAAGACACTTGCTCCTTGGAAGAAAAGTTATGACCAACCTAAACAGCATATTAAAAAGCAGAGACATTACTTTACCAACAAAGGTCCGTCTAGTCAAAGCTATGGTTTTTCCAGTGGTCATGTATAGATAAGAGAGTTGGACTACAAAGAAAGCTGAACGCTGAAGAATGGATGCTTTTGAACTGTGGTGTTGGAGAAGACCCTTGGGAGTCCCTCGGACTGAAAGGAGATCCAACCAGTCCATCCTAAAGGAAATCAGTCTGATCAGGACTGATGCTGAAGCTGAAACTCCAATACTTTGGCCACTTGATGTGAAGGACTGACTCATTTGAAAAGACCCTGATGCTGGGAATGATTGAAGCAGGAAGGAGAAGGGGATGACAGAGGATGAGATGGTTGGATGGCATCACTGACTTGATGGATATGAGTTTGAGCAAGCTTTGGGTGTTGGTGATGGACAGGGAGGCCTGGTATGCTGCAGCCCATGAAGTCGCAAAGAGTCAGACACGACTGAGTGACTGAACTGAACTGAACTGAAGTAAGAATATTGGAATGGGTTGCCATGCTCTTCTCCAGATAGTAAAGAATCTGCCTGCAATGCAGAAGACCTGGGTTTGATAACTGGGTTGGGAAGATTCCCTCAAAGAGGGTATGACAACCCAATACAGTATACTCGCCTGGAGAATCTCCATGGACAGAGGAGCCTGGGAGGCTACAGTCAATGGGGTCGCAAAGAGTCAGGAACAACTGAACGACTTAGCACAGCACACCTCCAAGAACCTATTTGCAGCTGCTTTTCAAATATTTTGGGGAATCCGTGTTTTACCAACCAAATTATCTATAATCAGAAGTTATGGCAAGTAGAATCAAAAGATGGCAAGATAGATGTTCAGTTGTTACACTCTATCAGATGAACTGCAAAAACGCAGGCTTAGCTTTCTCGTTCACAAACAAACTGTGCTGTAGATCTGATTTAATTTTGTCTTTGCTCTTACATTTTGTCACAATATTGTTTTTTTTTAATCATCTGCTCAAGAGATTCTAAATTTCCAGTCCAATTGTTTTTTTACATAATCGAGTCTTTTCTCAATTTCTTCACCATGAGTTTACTCACTGTCATCTAGTGCAATGCTTGATATGGGATCTTACCACATTCCTAGAATTCTAAAGAGAAAAATCAGTGTAAGAAGATTACCTCTGACTCCAGATAGGCTTTATTCTTCAGTATCTGAATTATCTTACAGGAGACACTCTAAAACTTTAGTGTGCATAAATTCACTTAAAATTTTTGATTTAAATGCAAATTCTCAGGCCACACCTCTAGAAAGTCTGATTAAGTAAATTGAAGTTGGGCTCTAGAAATCTGCATTTCTAACCATCACTTCGGGATCCTTCAAATATGGTTCCAGACGTAGAGTTACTGAATTTCTACCTTCCCCTCCTTCCCTCTGACTCATAGCCATTGCACCTATTTTGTAAAAAAGAAAGAAAAAAAGCCTAAATAACCTCTTTCTTGCCCCACCCACCAGTGGGCACAAATCATATTTTCAAAAAAGTTATAGCCAACTCCTCTAAATTTGCTCTAATCATCCTATTATTCAAAGCCTTTTTTGGTAAATAATTTAACTCTTAAGCTTCTAGTTCAATGTGAACTTGTGGGAGGTGTGTTTTTCATAAATATGAATTTTTGAACCTCTTCCTCATGCATCCCCAGAAAAGCTTCTTGTTAAGGAGAAGAACATTATTACTTCTTAACAGCCCTATAAGAAGTGGTGTGAAGGGGTAGAAGAGAGTTCAAAAATTTCCCTATATTTATCAGTCTTATTAAAATGCATCTTTTTATACATATAAGGGTAAGTGGACAGGGAAGAAAGACTTAAATTTGATTTATAAATTCAAAATATCCATGGTTCTGAGACTTCTTATAATTGCTAATTAGGTGCCATTAATTTTAAAATTATAAATATAATTTGTGTTTGCATAAAATTTTCAAACAGAAAATAAAGATATAAAATAAAAAATAAACATCTTCCTCCATTTCTGACCTCCAAGATCAAGTCCCACCGTGTTGCTTGGCTCAGCAATGGTTTACTTAGTCTTAAATTTTTATTTTCCCTGGTGATCCAGTGGTTAGAACTCCACACTCTCAGTGCCAGGGACTGAGATTCAATCCCTGATTGGGGAACTAAGATCCTGCAAGCTATGCAGTGGCTACGCCCCAACCCCCCCAAAAAATTTCTTCTGTACATATAAGCAATGTATGCTTATTACTACTCTTATTTTCTTAATAAATCTATTCATGCCACTTAGTTGGATGGTTTTCCATTTTGCTTTTTTCTCTCAGTAATTTATTTACAAGTCTCCATATCAGGATTCTTTTTAATGGGCATATGATAGTCCATGGTATAAATGAAGGTAATTTAATTAACCATTTCTCTGATGGGCAATTAGGTTATTTTTTCTTTTTTTTTAAAATATAAAAATGCTGCAATGACCTTCCTTGTGCATATATTTGATTATTTGAATAGGTAAATATGAGTGGCATAATTTCCCCAATGAAGAATTGTTAAATCAAACTAATTTGTGATTTTAATTTAGTCAGATGTTGCTAAATTGTGCATCCTAAATGTTGGACCAGCTACAGTCCAGTCAACACTTTAGAAAGGTGTTAAAAAGAACCCATTTTCAAGGACTGCTTAGTAGAACTATGTTTTGTCAAGCCTTTAAAATAATCTCATCATTTAAAAATAGTACCATATTTTGCTGAGCATTTCTTAAATTTTGAGTCAAACTGAGCATCTTTTTTTAAGTTGAAGTGTAGTTGGTTGACATTATTGTGTTAGTTTCAGTTGTACAGCACAGGCATTCAGTATTTTTTCAAATTATATTCCATTATACATTGTAACAAGATTTGGGGTATACTTTCCTGTATTATACAATGAACCCTTGTTACTTATTTGTTCTACTTATGGTAGTTTGTATATGTTAATTTTGTGCCTCTCAGCTGTTCTCCCCACCTTTGGTAACCATAAGTCTGTGAGTCTGTTTCTGGTTTGTATATACATTCATTTGTATTATTTTTTAGATTCCATGTATAAGAGATATGATACAGTATTTGTCTTTCTCTGTCTGACTTACTTCACTAAATATAATATTCTCTAGGTCCATCTACGTTGCTGCAAATTCTTTCATTCTTTTTTATGGCTGAGTAACATTCCATTGTGTGTGTGTGCCTGTGTGTATGTATTCACACCACATCTCAAGTCAGTCATCTAGTAACGACCGTTTGGGTTGCTCTGTGTCTTGGCTATGGTAAATAGCGCTGCTATGAACATAGGGATACATGTATCTTTTCAAACTAGAATTTTCTCCCTTGTCAAGATATATGCTCAGGAATGGAATTGTTGGGTCATATGATAGTTCTACTTTATATTTTTGAAGGAAGTTCCATTGTTTTCCATAGTGGCTGTACCAATTTTCATCCCCACCAAAGTGTAGGAGAGTTCCCTTTTCCCAACATCTTCTCCAGTATGTTATTTGTTGACTTTTTGATGATGACTATTCTGACAAGTGTGATGTGATACTTCATTGTGGTTTTGATTTGTCTTCTCTAATAATTGGTGACACTGAGCCTTTTTTCATGTGGTCTTCACTTTTTGGCAAAAATTTCCATTGCATTATGAGTCCCATTCAAGCTCCATTGCACTGGAGCTCCCATTCAAGTCTATATCTTTCTCTGCAGACTAAGTAAATTATAAATTTAACTTCACTTTTAATATTGGTATTACTTTTAGCAAACTCACAATAGAAAATTTCAGATCTTTCTACAATTTATTGAAAGGGTCTATGGATGTCACAATTTGTAAAAGTGATGAGTAAATGTAAAGATAAGAAGACACTACTCATACCCTCAGTTCAGTTCAGTTCAGTTGCTCAGTTGTGCTGGACTCTTTGCCATCCCATGAATCGCAGCATGCCAGGCCTCCCTGTTTATCACCAACTCCCAGACTTCACTCAAACCCACTTCCATCGAGTTGGTGATGTCATCCAGCCATCTCATCCTCTGTCATCCCCTTCTCATGACCCCAATCCCTCCCAGCATCAGAGTCTTTTCTAATGAGTCAACTCTTCACATGAGGTGGCCAAAGTACTGNGATGTCATCCAGCCATCTCATCCTCTGTCATCCCCTTCTCATGACCCCAATCCCTCCCAGCATCAGAGTCTTTTCTAATGAGTCAACTCTTCACATGAGGTGGCCAAAGTACTGGAGTTTCAGCTTTGGCATCATTCCTTCCAAAGAACTCCGAGAACTGATCTCCTTCAGAATGGACTGGTTGGGTCTCCTTGCAGTCCAAGGGACTCATATCCTAATGATCTTATTTTTTGAGATATTAACTGTCTTTGGAACATCTTACCCTGAATGGATTTGCTCTGAGAACTGCGGGCATACACAGGGTGGGCCCTGGACACTTGGATTGTTTGAGGCAATCTGCCCTCATGCTGTACCTGATTGGATTGTAATGACTCTTTGACCCAGAAATTTGCAGTTGGAATGCAGGGCCACTTGATCTGTGTGTAAAACTGAGTGGATGGAAAGAGTATGGCATACATCTGTGAAGTGAGTTGCTACAGGTAGAAGAAGAGGCAGAGAAAGCCAACTTGCTGGGCAGGAAATGAAGCTCACGTGTAGAAAGAAGTGGAGCCCGTGGGGTCCCAAAAAGCCAGTGACCAAGGGGATGCTTTCCATGAGGCTTGACATCCTTATAGTCCCTGATCGACTCCCACTTTTCATTGTGAAAAGTATATAAGTCAGTTGTAATTAACAGAATTTTGACTCAGATAGGGGAAATTAATTAAACAACCATGAGACAAATGAGAAACTAAGAAACATATTAGGCAAATGAAATATGTAAAGCACAGTTCAGCACGTACGACTGAAAATAGTTTGTGAAGGTCCAGTAAGTGGGATTCAGCACTAGAAAGGTAGATTATAGCTGTGACTATTACAGCACCACTGACCACACCTCACGGCTTGAGGAATCTTACTTCTCTGACCAGGGATCCGACCTCCGCTGGCAGTGACAGCATGGAGTCCTAACCACTGGACTGCCAGCCTATTGACAATTTTGAGCAGCAAAGCGACATGATAATAATAACTTACCATCTACTGAGTGCTATTAATAATAAAATGCCAGGCAAGAATTCCTGGAGTGAGTTGCCATTTTCTCCTCCAGAGGATCTTCCCAATCCAGGGATCAAAGCTCTGTCTCCTGCATCTTTTGCATTGTTGCTGCTGCACTGCACCACCTGGGAAGACCAAAAATGCCAGGGAAAATCATCTTAGGTGCATATTTTCATGTAATTGCAACTATAATGATAGCTTATAGAAATTATTATCCACAATACAAATAAGAACTAGTGAGTTGAAGATAAAGTGGCTTAACTAATCCTCCACCCTTTAGCTTACTCCAGATTTGGGGGCTCAAATCTGATGTTGTTGTTTAGTTGCTAAGTCTTGTCTGATCCTTTTGCAACCCCTTGGACTGTAGCCTGCCAAGCTTCTCTGTCCATGGGAATTTCCCAGTCAAGAATACTGGAGTAGGTTGCCACTGACATCCAGAAGATCTTCTTGATCCAGGGATCAAACCCACGTCTTCCACGTGTCTCCTGCATTGTATCAGATTCTTTACCACTGAGCCACCTTGAGTTGCCTTAAAATCAGAGTTGTCCTTTACAAGAGCAGCTCTAGCTGGAAATCCTTAGAACAAAATAGAAGAGACAGAAGGCAAAGAGGCTAATTAAGAAACTTCTTCCTGGGAGAGATTTATGAGAGCTACTGGGATACAACATTGGGAAGGGAGAAGAGAAGTGATGGAAAGATTTCGTAGGCAAGTTTGAACAGCTGTGGGACAGACAGGAGAGGGGAAGCCAAAGGTCAAAGCTGAACTCAAGATTTGGAAGGCAAAACTTGGAAGGGCAGTAATACCCTGAACAAAAATAAGAAAGCTTAACCTGGGTGAGAGCAAGTGTGGGAGGGGATCTTGATGGGTTCATTTTGGGATGGAGATGCCAGCACAACATCTAGGTGATGCTGTCTATCAGGCAGGTGGAGGTGTAAAGGGAAAAGTTCAGTTTGGAGATATTGATTTGGGAGTCAGGTTTATAAAAATTAAAATAAAAATTAAAGCCATGAAAATGGATGAGATGGCCAAAGTAGAGGATACAATGAGAAGGCTGAGGGTCAAAATTTAGAAAAATATTTAGTGGCCCGAAGGGGTTTTCTAAAGAGATGAAAGATCCAATATAATAGAAGCATGTTGTGTCAGTGGAAGAAAAACAAAACAAAACAAAAAAATAGTAATCACTCAACATCAAGAGCAACTAAGAAACAAGTTGAAATTTTAAGGATCTGAGAAGATATGCCTCCCACCCCAAATAGAAACTTAACAGTGGCAAGTGTGTCAAAGGAAGTTATTTTCCAAAATAACTGTAGCAAAAAATGGCTTTATGAGTTCAGAGGTGGAAATGGAGGGCTTAGGCTTCAATTCACAAAGATCATCACTACAGATATTCTGGACATCCTGCATGACACACTGCAAGTCACATGCATGCAGTCATCTTTAACACAACTAGAGACTTTAGGTGTACTGTGTTTTAAAGGGAAAGTATTTGGAGTAACGTAAAATTCTTAGTGCAAAAACTTTATACAGGATAGTAATGGTGATCGGTTACCCTTTTAAAAGTAACCTTTTGAGTCATATATATATATATATATATATATATATATATGGCTTGAGTAAATGAAAAATACAAAATACTCCAACATCTTGTTTGTTGTAAAACTAGTTTTGATAGTTATAGACCTACAATCTCAAATAAATATGTTCACAGTAGTTTCTAATTCCTCTGTGAGGAGCGATACATATCGATCACTTGGAAGTTAAAACCTGATGTTTTGACTTTAATCTTTAATCTTTCAAAAGTTTATTTGAAGCACATTCGATTCATTTTTTAATTCCTGCTTTTACTCGTGTGACAGGAAACCCAAGCAGAGAGAACACAAGTTTCTCCTGGTTTCTCTTTTCGGCTTTACTCCCCTGCTGTGTTGTGCCAGTCAGCACTCAGTAAAAAATGGTCCTTACTTTCTAAATGATGCACCAAAGCTGTAGACAGTTGAGTGTAAGTGTTCTGTTTCTTTCTATACTTGAAATAGGGCAGAGCCCTAAAGAAGGAAATCCTATAGTGGAATGAAAGTAACAGCAAGACGTGGGCTTCCTGAAGCAAAGGTAAAAGAAGTTGCCTCCTTGGGTCACTGAATATTTTATATAAAATAAGTAATTCTTAATAGAAATCAAGCCATTTGTGACCTGTCACTAATACAAAACAGAAATAGTATACCAGAAAGCCATGCTATCAGAAATATCAAGTAAGAAAGAAACATTAGCTCACTCTTAATATTCCTTTACTGATGGTAGAGAATAAGTTTTCCCCTTAAGGGGATATTTTAACATCTAAGTTAATAAACAATTTCAAGCATGGTATATTCATGGAATTTCTTACTAATATTACACAGCATAATGGTTGCTTAAAATTGAGTCTCATTTAATTTAATAAACAAAATAAGAAATGAAAGAGGAGAAATAAAAACCAATACTACAAAACATAAAAAATCATAAGAGGAACAGTTATATGCCAACAAATTGGACAGCCTATAAAAAATGGGCAGATTTCTAGAAAGATGAAGCTTGCTAAGACTGAGTCAAGAAGAAACAGAAAATAATATCACTTACATGTGGAATCTAATTTTTTTTTTTTAATGATACAAATGAACTCATTAAAAAACAGAAACAGACTCACAGGTTTTGAAAACAAGCTTATAGTTACCAAAGGGGAAGTGGGGGAGAAGGATAAATTAGGAGCTTGGAATTAACATATGCACACTACTATATATAATACAGATAATCAACAAGAATCTGCTGTATAGCACAGGAAGCTCTACTCAATATTCTGTAATAACCTAAATGGGAAAAGAATCTGAAAAAGTATTAATACATTTATACATATAACTGAATCATGCTGCTTATAGCTGAAACTAACATGACATTGTAAATCAACTCTACTCAAATTTTTTAAAAAAGAAGAAGAAACAGACACATTAAACAGACCAATCGCTAGAAGTGAAACAGAATCTATAATTTTAAAAAATCATCACACACAAAACTCCAAGAATAGATGGCTTCACTGTGGAATTCTACCAAATATATAAAGAAAAACTTATACTATACTTCTCAAACTATTCCAAAAACTTGAAGATAATAATAGTAAACAATAAATGCTGGAGAGGGTGTGGAGAAAAGGGACCCTCCTACACTGTTGGTGGGACTGTAAATTGGTGTAGCCACTATGGAGAACATAGTTTTCACATATGTATGGAAACTCCGTACATATACATTGAGCTTCCCTTGCGGCTCAGCTGGTAAAGAATCTGCCTGCAGTGTGGGAGACCTGGGTTTGGTCCCTGGGTTGGGAAGATCCCGTGGAGAAGGGAATGGCTACCCACTCCAGTATTCTGGCCTAGATATTCCATGGACTTTATAGTCCATGGGGTTGCAAAGGGTCGGACACCACTGAGCAACTTTTGCTTCTCATACATATATATCTATATATATATATATATATATATATATATATGGCTTGAGTAAATGAAAAATACAAAATACTCCAACATCTTGTTTGTTGTAAAACTAGTTTTGATAGTTATAGACCTACAATCTCAAATAAATATGTTCACAGTAGTTTCTAATTCCTCTGTGAGGAGCGATACATATCGATCACTTGGAAGTTAAAACCTGATGTTTTGACTTTAATCTTTAATCTTTCAAAAGTTTATTTGAAGCACATTCGATTCATTTTTTAATTCCTGCTTTTACTCGTGTGACAGGAAACCCAAGCAGAGAGAACACAAGTTTCTCCTGGTTTCTCTTTTCGGCTTTACTCCCCTGCTGTGTTGTGCCAGTCAGCACTCAGTAAAAAATGGTCCTTACTTTCTAAATGATGCACCAAAGCTGTAGACAGTTGAGTGTAAGTGTTCTGTTTCTTTCTATACTTGAAATAGGGCAGAGCCCTAAAGAAGGAAATCCTATAGTGGAATGAAAGTAACAGCAAGACGTGGGCTTCCTGAAGCAAAGGTAAAAGAAGTTGCCTCCTTGGGTCACTGAATATTTTATATAAAATAAGTAATTCTTAATAGAAATCAAGCCATTTGTGACCTGTCACTAATACAAAACAGAAATAGTATACCAGAAAGCCATGCTATCAGAAATATCAAGTAAGAAAGAAACATTAGCTCACTCTTAATATTCCTTTACTGATGGTAGAGAATAAGTTTTCCCCTTAAGGGGATATTTTAACATCTAAGTTAATAAACAATTTCAAGCATGGTATATTCATGGAATTTCTTACTAATATTACACAGCATAATGGTTGCTTAAAATTGAGTCTCATTTAATTTAATAAACAAAATAAGAAATGAAAGAGGAGAAATAAAAACCAATACTACAAAACATAAAAAATCATAAGAGGAACAGTTATATGCCAACAAATTGGACAGCCTATAAAAAATGGGCAAATTTCTAGAAAGATGAAGCTTGCTAAGACTGAGTCAAGAAGAAACAGAAAATAATATCACTTACATGTGGAATCTAATTTTTTTTTTTTAATGATACAAATGAACTCATTAAAAAACAGAAACAGACTCACAGGTTTTGAAAACAAGCTTATAGTTACCAAAGGGGAAGTGGGGGAGAAGGATAAATTAGGAGCTTGGAATTAACATATGCACACTACTATATATAATACAGATAATCAACAAGAATCTGCTGTATAGCACAGGAAGCTCTACTCAATATTCTGTAATAACCTAAATGGGAAAAGAATCTGAAAAAGTATTAATACATTTATACATATAACTGAATCATGCTGCTTATAGCTGAAACTAACATGACATTGTAAATCAACTCTACTCAAATTTTTTAAAAAAGAAGAAGAAACAGACACATTAAACAGACCAATCGCTAGAAGTGAAACAGAATCTATAATTTTAAAAAATCATCACACACAAAACTCCAAGAATAGATGGCTTCACTGTGGAATTCTACCAAATATATAAAGAAAAACTTATACTATACTTCTCAAACTATTCCAAAAACTTGAAGATAATAATAGTAAACAATAAATGCTGGAGAGGGTGTGGAGAAAAGGGACCCTCCTACACTGTTGGTGGGACTGTAAATTGGTGTAGCCACTATGGAGAACATAGTTTTCACATATGTATGGAAACTCCGTACATATACATTGAGCTTCCCTTGCGGCTCAGCTGGTAAAGAATCTGCCTGCAGTGTGGGAGACCTGGGTTTGGTCCCTGGGTTGGGAAGATCCCGTGGAGAAGGGAATGGCTACCCACTCCAGTATTCTGGCCTAGATATTCCATGGACTTTATAGTCCATGGGGTTGCAAAGGGTCGGACACCACTGAGCAACTTTTGCTTCTCATACATATATATCATATGTGTATAGCTATATCTATCCATATACATGTATAGGGAACACTACTCAGCCATAAAGAAGAATTTGCAGCAACATGGATGGACAAGAGATTAACATGCTAAGTGAAGTGTCAGAAACAAATGTCATGTGATATCACATAAATGTGGAATCTGAAAAAATTATACAAATGAATATGGATAATTCAATTCAGTTCAGTCACTCAGTCATGTCTGACTCTTTGCAACTCCATGGATTGCAGCATGCCAGGCTTCCCTGTCCATCACCAACTCCCAGAGCCTACTCAAACTCATGTCCATCGAGTCAGTGATGCCATCCAACCATCTCATCCTCTGTTGTCCCCTTCTCCTCCTCTCTTCAATCATTCCCAGCATCAGGGTCTTTTCAAATGAGTCAGTTCTTCGAATCAGGTGGCCAAAGTATTGGAGTTTCAGCTTCAGCATCAGTTCTTCCAATGAATATTCAGGACTGATTTCCTTTAAGATGGACTGGTTGGATCTCCTTGCAGTCCAAGGGACTCTATAAGAGTCTTTTCCAATACCACAGTTCAAAAGCATCAATTCTTCGGTGCTCAGCTTTCCAACTCTCTTATCCATACCTGACTACTGGAAAAACTATAGCTTTGACTAGATAGACCTTTGTTGGTAAAGTAACGTCTCTGCTTTTTAATATGCTGTCTAGGTTGGTCATAACATATGGAGGTCAGAATGATTCACTGTGAGAAAGACTTGATTAGCCACTGCTGGCTTTGAAGATGAAAGGGAGCAACAGCCTCTAGAAACTGGAAAAGGCAAGAAAATGGATTCTCTTCTAGAGCCTGTAGAAGGAATGTAGCCCTGCCAAAACCTTGACTTTAGCAGTGAGACTCCTTTAGGACTTCTGACTTCCCAAACTGTGAGATAACAAGTCTGTATTGTTCTAAGCTACTTAGTCTGTGGTCATTTATTACAGTAGTCACAAGTGCAAATGTAACAAGTGCTAATGTCCTAAAATGATGGAAGATAGTCTTTAAACTGATTAATTTTAGTATAGCATCAACAACTTGAAATTTGTGAAACAGAGATACCTAGGACAGAATGGGCTTCCCATGTGGCTCAGTGGTGAAAGAATTCACCTACCAAGGCAGGAGTTGCGGGAGATCCCTGTACGACACTTGGGTCTGGAAGATCCCCTGGAGAAGGAAATGGCAACCCACTCCAGTATTCTTGCCTGGAGAATCCCATGGAGAGAGGAGCCTGGAGACAGAAAATATAACAGTGATTTGGCTTAGAAAACAATTTATCAAAACCAGTTGCTAAGTGTTACTGCTGGTTGTAAAAGATGTTAATACCAGATTTTTGATGCAGAGGATGTTTTCACATTGTTCAGCAGCATTACACTCAGAAGTCAAATAAGCCTTTCAATCAGAGTATTTGTATTTTGTTTCCGTTTACTAAAATAAAGCTTACTAAAAGGAAGCGTATGCCCAGTAGAGTGTGTTGAATTCAATCAACATAGCTGGATTTGGAATTTTAATTTCACTAGCAGTATGAGAAGGTTCACCTGTAACCAGCTCTCTGGGGAAGATTGTCTTTCTATGTAATCTGATTTCCATAGTTACATAGAATGAGAATCCGGCTCCTTGAAAACAAGGTATTGATCTGCTAAGAATTTACCTTATTCTTATTCATAAAGCTGTTTTCAGTTGCAAGCATTTAAGGCTCTGAAAAATCACCCTATTCTAAAGGAATATTAACTAAAGCTTGGAGTGACGGTTGTTGCCCTGATTTTTCTTCTCCTATTTTATAGATTACCATGCATTCAAGTTGTAACATATTCTGCAAAAGTAATATTAGCCTTTGAGAAGCTGAGAAGTCTCTGAACTGACCAGTTGTTCAGTCACTCAGTTGTGTCCAACTTTGCAACCCCGGGGACTGCAGCATGCCAGGCTTCCCTGTCCTTCACCATCTACAGGAGCCTGCTCAAACTCAAGTCCATTGAGTTGGTGATGCCATCCATCCTCTGTCATCCCTTTCTCCTCTGCCTTCAATCTTTCCCAGCATCAGAGTCTTTTCTAATGAGTTCCTGCATTTTCATAAACTGAAAATATTCTTTTTTTAATCGGAATATAGTTGCTTTACAATGTTGTGTTAGCTTCTGCAGTACAATGAAGTGAGTCAGCTGTGTATACATATTTCCCTTCCCTCTTAGACCTCCCTCCCACATCCCCTTCATCCCACCCATCTTCATCACCGAGCACAAAGCTGAGATTCTTGTATTTTGTAGCAGGTTCCTGCTATCTATTTTATACTTGGTAGTATACAAATTTTAAATGGGCCTTATCCTCTTTTGATTTGTTGGACATTTTCAACAAAATACCCGTGACTTTAATTTATAAATCAAATGGTGGGAGAAAAGGGACTTACAGCCCTCTGAGAACTTTTTTTGGGAGGATAGATTGATTACAGAAGGGTTTGTAAGCCCAGAGATTTTGTGGTTAGTCTTACAAAATTCCATTTCTTGCAGAGACTTATTTCTAATTACTAAACTTTATTCTCCACAAAGTGTTTACACCTTCCCACCTTTCCTTTCTTTTCCTTTTCTTAACTATCAAAACATTCCCCAAGAAGTTTCCTTTATAATCATATACATGCATGTACAGACAACACAGCCATTTCAAACAATATTGAGTTCCATTTGGTGAGGATAATGTGTAAAAATAATGGCTGTGAGTTTCTTGAAGTGAAAGAGTGTGCTCCTAGCACTGTTGATGCTGTGCTGTGTTAATATAAGTGAGAATTATTCTTTGGTAAACATTCAGCCATAAATTCTTCCTGGTAGGTGGGAAAATCCAGCAAGTGGGTTCCAGAACTCAAAGAAATACTGCAGGTTGGACTGTGATGGGCTGCAATAAAAGAAGAAGTAACCCAATGACAGAGGATTATACAAGGAGACAAATGCATGAAAAGTTTGAGGTCCTGGCCTGACAGCTCATTTCTGTCATCTCTGCATTGTTACACCTGAAGTTGTCTGGTTTTCAATACCAGGACCTCTCATTGCTAGCTAGACTCTTTTTCTATAGGTCCATCTGTACCCATATTTTCAGCTTTCCTTAGTATTAACTATCTATTTTCCCTTCTACTCCTAATAATAATTAGTGCCACACTCTAATTCTAAAGTTCTGTCATTATTTTAATAATTTTATGTTGAAATTTTTGGCTTGTCCCATTTTAGTTTCTTGGCTTAGGGGTAGGCAGTATAATCAAATAACCAAAGACAACTTCATGTTATTTTAAGCAGCTTTTCCTCAAAAATATGAGTTTGGTTTTGTCTTCCTGGGAAGCACTCTTATCTCTGATCTCCTTTTTAAGTAAAGGTTTTCTATGTAAAAACTACATAAAGCCAAAGTAGTCTCAAAATATCCTTCTCTACTATATTACCAAAGCAGAATGAGAGTGAAAGAAAAGGGTTCCAAATTTTAATGTTCCAGCTATGTGCAGTAAATTATTTTTTTCTGAATTACATTTCCTTAAATCTTTTGTCAATTATTATTGAGAATTGCATCATTTTCTCAGTAAAATACACCAGAACCTGTAAAAGAGGTTTCACAAAGTACAATAGCAAGGATGAAATCCAACTCAATTTTAGTAAGTGCTGTGTTAGGTCCTTGGGGTTTTTGATTGATGATAAACCTATGTATAGTACTTGTTAAATGTTTATTGATTTCAGCCTCCTGGTAAAAATCATTGCCTAGTGGAAAAACAATAGCGGAGAAATAAAATGAAAAGCAATACAGTATTTATTTTTTAAAAGATTAATGGAAATACAATGAGTGTAATAAATTCTTCTTGTAACATAGTTGAGTAGCAGAACTAAGAATGTAGAAAATATTGGGAGAAGAATGTAATATTAACCATTTCTTAATAAAAAGCTTTATAACGCATATATCTTCAGCAGCTAAATTTATTTTCCTGTAGCTCTTTGTATATCATTTTCACTCATACAAACCTTTGCATTAATTTGTAATTAATTCAAAGTGTTATGGTGATATAGAATTTAGCAAGAAAGTATTAACTTCCTCCTCTAAATCTCTCCTGAAATCAACAACTTGCAAATGCATTCTTGGTTCAGGATGCACAGACTCCATTGTTTAGCACCAAGATAACAGCTCCACACACAGTTATTCTCTTACTTGATCAGGGGCAAAATGTCACCTTTGCTGAAAGCAAACCATTGCTTTTCACAGCAATCAAATGATCAAAATTGCACTTTACAGATATAAATTCTTAATAGATTTCTGTAGGAAAAAAATGTCATTGATAGGGTAAGTTGTGTGAGCCAAGAACTGGAGAAACCTGTAGGACTCTAGGACGAACATAATTTTACGATTCATTTAAAAATAATTATTTAAATTGATCACTAAATCCTGTTTCCCAAATGTAATCTTTTTTTTTTTTTACTTTATTTTACTTTACAGTACTATATTGGATTTGGCATACATTGACATGAATCCACCACAGGTGTACATGGACTTCCAAACATGAACCCCCCTCCCACCCCCCACCCAACATCATTCCTCCTGGGCACCCCAGACACCAGCCCCAAG
>SJYX01012962.1:7162-24728 GCA_006410675.1 Oreotragus oreotragus
AATAGATGTTTTTCTGGAACTCTCTTGCTTTTTCCATGATCCAGCGGATGTTGGCAACTTGATCTCTGGTTCTCTGCCTGTTCTAAAACCAGCTTGAACATCAGGGAGTTCACGGTTCACATATTGCTGAAGCCTGGCTTGGAGAATTTTGAGCATTACTTTACTAGCGTGTGAGATGAGTGCAATTGTGTGGTAGTTTGAGCATTCTTCTGCATTGCCTTTCTGTGGGATTGGAATGAAAACTGACCTTTTCCAGTCCTGTGGCCACTGCTGAGTTTTCTAAACTTGCTGGCATAGTGAGTGCAGCACTTAAAGATTATTTTTGCTTTGTTTTCTTATTTAACAACTATATTCATTGTCAATAAAATGCAGGGCACTTTGATTTTAGAGGGCTCTATGAGTGAAGTAGTCATGGATCATTTTCCTAAGGAACTGATAGAAGTTTAAATAACTAAGAAATTCAGAGAAAAGTGAAATTGTTTTATTTAATGGGATCCAAAAATTCTCCAAGAAATATAGTTCTATCCAGCTGAACCTTACAGGAAAAGGTGAAATGTGTATGTAAGGGTTTAGGGGTAATTCAGAGAGAAGGAGCAGTATGTGCAGAGGGACATTTGAAGCATGCAAGAAGACAGGTAGCTTATTATCAGCTGGACCACAGGAAGCAGTGAGAATTTATGGTAAGGAAGACTTTGTAGGAATTTCAATGACAGGATAAAGTATTTAAGTGTTATTCATCATGCAGTTGGAAGATGTTAAAATGCTTTCACAGTGAGCAAAAAGATCAGTGTTATCCTGCTGGAAATTAATTAGAAAGCAACATTCCAAAGTATTTTGTGAAAGAAAAATCAAATATCTTGCAACACATGTGCTACGATATAGCACGTTCTTTTCCTCAACTTCATATTTTCTGAAAATTCATTCTTAAATTGAATAAGGATAGATGAGATGACAAGAGCAGGCCTGTAAACATGAAATGAATTCAATTGATTATCAAAAGTCAAACAAAAGCAAAAACAATGTTCAACAGATATTGCAAACACCCCATATTTGTTCATTTCAAAATGTATTTAATTTACACTTATTTAAAATGTACATTTGCTGGGTATATGATTCTAAGCCAGGAGTAGTCTTGCTTTCTCTCAGAGTATAGAATTTATGATTCCATTGTTTTTGTCTTCCGCTGTTTCTGTTGATGCAGCACTTTTCTTCCTTTAGTTTAGTTCAGTTGCTCAGTCGTGTCCGACTCTTTGCGACCCCATGAATTACAGCTCGCCAGGCCTCCCTGTCCATCACCAACTCCCAGAGTTCACTCAAACTCACATCCATAGAGTCGGTGATGCCATCCAGCCATCTCATCCTCTGTCGCCCAGTTCTCCTCCTGCCCCAAATCTCCTCGAGCATCAGAGTCTTTTCCAACGAGTCAACTCTTTGCATGAGGTGGCCAAAGTATTGGAGTTTCAGCCTCAGCATCAGTCCTTCCAAAGAACACCCAGGACTGATCTCCTTCAGAATGGACTGGTTGGATCTCCCTGCAGTCCAAGGTACTCTCAAGAGTCTTCTCCAACACCACAGTTCAAAAGCATCAATTCTTTGGCACTCAGCTTTCTTCACAGTCCAACTTTTACATCCATACATGACCACGGGAAAAATTGTTATACATATTTGCTTTTTTAAAATTACAATATAATCATGTGAGTATCTAGAGTAGCTTTACAGTATGTTTTAGTTCTGACAGTATAAATCCTATTAACTTTGTTCCTCTTAATCTTGTCTAGGATTTTCTAGGCATTTTGTATTTCCCTGGGCTTCCTTTGTAGCTCGCTTCCCTGGTGGCTCAGACGGTAAAGCGTCTGCCTGCAATGCGGGAGACTCAGGTTCGATTCCTGGGTCAGGAAGTTCCCCTGGAGAAGGAAATGGCAATCCACTCCAGCACTCTTGCCTGGAAAATCCCATGGACGGAGGAGCCTGGTGGGTTACAGTCCATGGGGTCGCAAAGAGTTGGACACGACTGAGCGACTTCACTTCACTTCTCTTCCCTTGTAGCTCAGTTGGTAAAGATTCTGCTTACAGTGCAGGAGACCCTGGTTCGATCCCTGGGTTGGGAAGATCCCCTGGAGAAGGAAATAGCAACCCACTCCAGTATCCTTGCCTGGAAAACTTATGGGCAGAGGAGCCTGGTGGGCTGCAGTCCTTGGGGTTGCAGTGTCAGGCACGATTGAGTGACTAACACTAACTTACTTGTATTTCCCTCTAAATTTTATAATTAAAATTGAAAAGAGAATTTCACATAAAACTATTGAGATTTTTCTTATGCTCTTTTTGTATATCTAAATCAGTTTGATAAGAATTAATATTGGTTATCATGCTGCTGCTGCTAACAAGTGCTCAGTCGTGTCTGACTCTTTGCAACCCATGGACTCTAGCCTGCCAGGCACCTCTGTTCATGGGATTTTTCCAGGCAAGAATAGCTGAGTGGTTGCCATTTCTTCCTCCAGGGCATCTTCCCAGCCCAGGGATTGAACCTGTCTCTTGCATCTGCTGCATTGGCAGGCAGATTCTTTACCACTAGCACTAATAGGGTCTTCCAATCCATGAACTTATAATTTTTCTACATTTACAAAGGTCTTTGTTTTACTCTGCAGTGTTTCATAGTTTTAAAGATGTTAGTGTTCTATAGTTTGTATTAGATAAATATTCTACAGACCTAGAATATACTAAGAGCACAGGAATCGTCTGTTCAAGTGTCATTATGTGAATGACTTTAATATCTAAAATATTCTGTTATACAACCTGAAAAATTCAGAAGGCATAATGCCAGTGTGCTAGAATTTTAAAATAAAATGGAAATTTTATGTTGATTTTTTTTTTCAGGAAAACTACCAACTTTATATATTAATTTTCTAATTTTTGTTTACTTGTTTGTTTATAGTTCCCTTAGAGTATAGTTTGCACACAGTTTGGTTTTTCAAAAATAATTAAAGTTTTAATTTTTTACCAGTCTTCATTTCAATTCCTTTGTTTTGTTTTATTTGCATAGGTGACCTTCAATACAATATATTAAAAATTGAAGACATTGGAAATTATTTTTTCTTTTCAAACTCAGAAGAAAGCTGATTTCTTAAGTAGAATGTTAGTTGCATATTTTTATCTTTCCAGACTGAAGATGCTCCTATTCTGCATATTTTTATGATTTACTTTAATCGTCATCTGTGTTTGCTTTATCAATTATTTGAATATTTTATTTAGCAAGAAGATCTTGTTGATTTTTTATTCTCAATATGCTGGATTACTTTGAATAATTTTTGAATGTTAACTAATTTGAATTTTTTCTAGTAAACCCCATATAGTCATGAAATATTTATGGACTGTGTTGCCTCATAGTTTATTTGGAATTTTTGTGTTCATGTAAATAGAACATATTGCCTTTACTTTTTTTTTTTTCCTGTCAGATGTTTGTTAATGGCTATTTTATGTATATACTGTGTTCTATCTCTTTTGGTAAACGGTCCATGTGTTCTTGAAAAAAACATGTTGGATGTAGTGTCACTAAAGGACCTTCTTTAGCAATTACCTTTAGCAAGACCTTCTTTAGCAATTACCTAGATGATTTGACAGTTGAGCAGATGTGGATTACTGGTTTTTAGCAAAGCTTAAAG
Organism: Oreotragus oreotragus; assembly: GCA_006410675.1. NCBI lineage: Eukaryota > Metazoa > Chordata > Mammalia > Artiodactyla > Bovidae > Oreotragus > Oreotragus oreotragus. The sequence goes on from SJYX01012962.1 coordinate 10,822, forward strand.
CCTGATTCTTCAATGCTGACACAAAAAAGAACATTCTAAAAATTATTGATTTTGGTCCTTAAATGGATGAATCAATCCTCTAAAAAGGAGAAACCTATGTTAATGCAGCCTGGCATGCTGCAGTCCAGGGGGTTCCAAAGACTCAGACACAACTGGACGATTGAACAGTGTTAATGTATATAGCTAAACAAATGTTGAATTCGTCTGCAAATAGATTTCTGGGAGACTTGAAAATCTGGTGAGGACCATATTATAAACTTTTCTTTTCCTCCTGCATTTCAATTATTTAGACCTGTCTCCTAGCCCAGGCCTAATTGTTATTGTACAAAAGAAAAAAATCCCTCTAAGGTCAATGGTCATGTCTCTAGGAAACAGGTTTCACAATTATGCTCCTTTTGCTTACGTTTCCAGTGAGTCTTCAATTTATAGTATCTTCCTCCTTTTGTGAAAGAGTAAATATAGAAGACAAATATCCCTATTAGAAAATAAACAGGAATTTGATTTAGTTTGAGAGCCACAAGGACCTGTTGATGGGAATAATCAATAGGAATAGAAAAGTGTTTTATCTGAGGGCCAAACTGAGCATTATGGCCCTTGAGATGCAGAGTGAAGAAGCCCTTGAATTGTATTCTGCTGGACTACAAAATAAATTATGTTTATATAGAGGCAAAGCTCTCAAAAGTACATGAAATATTTGCCAAAAATTAGGATTGGATGTTGCAAGAAGTAAGCTTCATAAGTAAGAATTGGTTGGAGTCCAAAACGGTTGCATAGTTACAAGGGAGGCCTTGAGGCCATAAGGTTGAAGCTGGCAGCTGTTAGCAAGTATTGTTTGAGAATGACTGGTCACATCCTTAACCTGAAAAGTTTAGAAAATCAAGTTCTCAGTAATGCAGAAATGTGTCTAAAACCACATCCATAAAAATCAATCAATCTACCTATACACAGTGGCCCCCCCAGCTACGTTTTGAATGCCTGAACCACAGTTACTGCATTTTGATTTTCAAATTTTTTTTTTCCTTTAATAGTTAAAAGCAGAGGTACAGTATATGTGTATAATAGCCACAAAACAGACCATTCTAGTTAGTTTAAATTAAATCATATATAAGTCAGAACTACTTCTCCGTACACTGATGTGTGAAAAGTTCTTCTATCAGACCTCCTATTAAATACAGTTCAACCATGGGCACCCTTAGCCTCTCAGCAACAGACAGACTTTGTCGGCTAAGACATGGTGTAAAGGGGAGTTGACAAGTGCTATCTTTGAGAAAGCCACTCCCAAGAATAGAAATAGCACCGATATTAGACAGGCATGTTGTATTTCTTCACCAATGCTACAGCAGGGCTTTGTAACAAACACTTCCAGCTCAGTAATTTCATACAACACATGCTTTTCTCTATTTCCAGTGTATGTGTTAGGAGGGTGGCTCTGTTTAGGCTACTGGCCGACTTGGCTGGGCTTCAGGCTGCAGTAGGTTTTAGGTTTGTTCCTTGGTCTCTGGGCTTCCCTGGTAGCTCAGATGGTGAAGAATCTGACTGAAATGCAGGAGACCTGGGCTCTACCCCTGGGTCAGGAAATTTCCCTGGAGAAGGGAATGGCTACCCCCTCTAGTATTCTTGCCTGGAAAACCCCATGGACAGGAGCTTGGTGGACTATAGCCCATGGGGTTGCACAGAGTCAGACATGGCTAAGTGACTGACACTTCCAACACTTGCTCCATCTCTGCATTCTGTTTGTACCAGCACCTAGCTAAACATACTTTTCTCATGACAAATCATTGAAGCACAGACTAGAATAAAGCAATGCTACTTAAAGCCCTGGCCTCAAAACTGGCCTGATAATTCTGCCCATATTTTCTTGCCCAAAGCAAGTCACGTGAATACAGACAAATCAGAAGGACTGAAAAGTATGTAAAATAGAGCATACTGTCGCTCAGCTGGTAAAGAATCTGCCTGCAATGCAAGAGACCTGGGTTTGATCCCTGGATTGGGATGATCCTCTGGAGAAGGGAACAGCTACCCACTCCAGTATTCTGGCCTGGAGAATTCCATGGACTATACAGCCCATGGGGTTGCAAAGCACTGGACACTAATGAGCAACTTTCACTTTCTGAGCATTAGAAACTCACATGAAAAGTATGAGTATACAATTCCAGTATAGGGAGAGAATAGAAAACTGAGGAGAACACCCACACCCCCACACACACACACAAGCGTTGTCATTCTGTTCAAATCTAGGAATCAGACAACAAGATATACCTCCTCAGTAGTGAAATCAGGAAAAAGTTAGTAAAAGGTTTAGGGTTATAAATGTATCTCTGTTCACAGAATAAAAATACCAATAATGGGAAGAAAATTTTTCCTTTAAAAACTAGTACATAATTATTGCTGTACTGGGTGAAGATGTAATACAATCAGCACAAAAACAAGTTTGATTTACGTACGGTCTTTTCAGAGAGTCAGGAAGTGTTGTTTCTTCTTAACTGGAAATGAGAGACAATGATCATTTTATGTGTCAAAGATCACATGCATTGCAGTTTCTACAGACCTCACTCCTTGACAGCATAAAGAAATTTAGAGGAATTGGAACAAATATTCTTTGAACTCCTATTGTTCTACTTGAAGTTATTACATCACAGGGTTGCTCCAAAATTTATCTTAGGACTAAGGCCTTTTATATAATTTGGACTTCTAACAAGAAAACACAATTCCAAGATTCATTGTGTGAGTGAATTGATTGTCTCATTTTTGGAAACTGCTTGTTTTACTATAATGCAGGATAATTTAACTGGACAAAATAGTGGTATGTACATTGTCAGATTATCAGCTCAGACACTTTTCAGGGATGATAGCTTTGAAAAAAAACTTAAAAGAGGCTAAGAAGGGGAAAAATAAATATAGAAACACATTAAGGTTTTCTTAAGTGCCTTTTGGGAGCATAATTTAAAATAACTCCTGGAATGAATAATACTTTAAACTTATCTAAATAGAAGCAGAACAAAGAGCATATTCCTGATTTAGAATTTTTGTTCATTTATCTGCTTTAAAATTTTACAAAGTTACTTTGTCTTCAAATACCTACATAAAACTAATTGACTTCCTGTAGCACCATTCACAAAAACTTCACAAAGTAAGCAAAAATAGGTGATTGTGATTGATGAAGGTTAAATTTTGCCTGTAGCAACAGAAATCTTTGTTTTTAATATTGATTTTTACTGAAACTTTTAAAAATTATAAGCTGTTTTTATGAAGTTGTCCATATTCATTCAATATTGATAATATTTTAAAGCTAATAGATTTCATCAACAACAAAATATCACTTGCTCATTTAATAGATTAACATTGATATTACTTCTTTTAAAAGATTCAGGATAGGTTATAAGACATTCAGTCCAGCTCTGTGTAAGATAAGTATTATATATATCACAGATATGTGTATTATATGCTTGTATTATACAATATATATGTATGATATGTATGTATTATACAATGTATCTATAATAGCAAAATATTATTATATTTCATATAAATATTACATTATTAAAATATACTGTGAAAATTAAACTTTAAAACTAATGTTTCATGAGAAAAATACCCCAGAAATTTGATTGCTGCCAGATGAGGAAATCAAGAAAACGGAAACAAGGAAACTTCTGGCATAAGAAAATGTGTTCTGTACATTGATAGAGGTGTAGGTTACATGGATGACTGTCACTTGTTTGAACTATCAAATTTAAATATACAAATAAACATAATAAAATTGTTTTCCATAGTAATATGAGTGTTTCTAAAACATTTTCTGTGAACTCCAGACTTGGGGAAAAATAGTAATTTCATTGATTTTCTTTTTTCACAGATGAAGCAGGGTGTTATAAACATGAAAACAGGACAGACTAGAATGCCCACTCAGTGCAGATTGAATTGGAATTTTCAGTGCTAGTATAAATTAAAGAGTATAAGTACAGATTAGTGCATAAAACTTTATATATACATACATCTTATATATATGTAATTTTATATATTAGTATATATAAAAAAGCTATATATAGTTTTATATATTTGTATCTATGTATGAGGGGCTTCCCTGGTGGTACTAGCGGTAAAGAACCCACCTGCCAATGCAGGAGACATAAGAGATGTGGATTTGATCCCTGAGTCAAGAAGATCCCTGGAGAAAGGTTTGGTGACCCACTCCAGTAAGCTTGCCTGGAGAATCCCCACGGACAGAGGAGCCTGGCAGGCTATATTCCATAGGGTCACGTATATGTGAATCTAAAATTCATACATAATTGTATGTATATGTGTACTGCATATGTACATTTGTACTTCTTTCTAGTTCTGTTTTCTGAAAACACCCAGAAGAAATGACACACCAATGTCAGTGAGCACACATAACATCCATATCTTAGTTTTTAGACAAATTAATACTTTTCTCTGAAGCAGTTTGATTGTTTGTAGTAAAATTGAACAGAGTAGAGATAATTCCCATATATCTATTCATCTTTTTCCCCTCAGTTTCCCATTATCATCTTGTATTAGGATGAAATTTTGTTGTGTTGATGAACTAACACTAATACATTATTATTAGCTAAAACTCACATTTTACATCAAAGTTTATTGTTTGTATTATACACTCTACACGTTTTGATGAATGAATAATGACCTAGATCCAGCATTACAATAATTTCACTGCCCTGCTCTACCAATTTATTCTTTTTTCTCTCCACACCTACTTTGGCATCCTGGAGATCACTGATCCTTTTACTGTCTCCACGGTTTTGCCTTTTACAGAGTGGCTGAAGCAAGTAATATGTTGCCTTTTTAGATAGGCTTCTTCTGTTAGCAATATTCAGTTAGCATTCCTCCATCTCTTTTCACAGCTTGAGAACGTGTTTCTTTTTATTATTGAATGATATAGTATTTAATGGATTTACCACCATTAGTTTATCCATTCACTGAAGAACACCTTGGTTGCTTCCAAATTTTGGCAACTTCGCATATAATTGCTATAAACATTAGTGTGAAGTTTTCACATAGGCAGAAGTTTTGAGCTCATTTGGATAAATGCCTTGGGGCACCGTTGTTAGATTTTTCTGGTAAGACTACGTTTAGCTATACAGGAGATTCAGGTTCAATCCCTGGTTTAGCTGCATAAGAAACTACCAAGCTGTCTTCCAAAGTGGCTGTTCCATTTTGCATTCCCATAACCAATAAATGAGAATTCCTGCTGTTCCATATCCTCATCAGCATTTAGTGTTGTCAGTGGTTTAGCCTTTAGCCTTTGTAATAGGTGTGTAATGACATCTCTTTGCTGTTGTTGTTTTCAGTTTTCTAAAGACATATGTTGACAATGTTTTCATATATTTATTTACCATTTGTATATTTTCTTTCATATTTGTTCAGATATTTTCCCTCTTGTTGATAATTTCATTTGTTTTCTTGTTGAGTTTTTAAGAGTTCTTAATATATATTAGATAATCCTTTATTAGATAAATATTTTGCAATTTCTTCCTACATGATTTGTATATTTATTCCCTTAATAGTGTCTTTCACAGAGAAGTTTTTAATGTTAATGACTTCCAACTTCTTTTTCCCCTTCATAGATTGTGCCTTTGGTAGTGTAAAAAAAAAAAAAAAAAGTCAATGCCAAACTGCAGACACCCTAGATTTTCTCCCATGTTATCTTCTAGGAACTCTATGATTTTGCATTATACATATAGGTCTATAATCAATTTGTATTTCCTATATAAAATTATTAGGTTTTAAAATTATTTTTACAGGTATATGTCTAGTTTTTACAGCACATTTCTTCAAAAAATATTCTTATCCACTGAATACCTTTTCTTTTTTGCGAAAGATCAGTTGGCTATATGTATATAGGTCTATTTCTGGCCTCTCTATTCTATTTCATTGATCTAGTTGTCCTTTTGCCAATATCATCTTACTTTTTTTCTTTTTAAAAGAAAAAAAAACACATAAATCAACTACTTATTTGAGCACAGTTGATTTACAATGTTGTGTTAGTTTCAGATGTACAGACAGTACATATTACTTTGATTACTGTAGCTTTGTACTTACTCTTGAAATCACATACTGTTAGTCCTATGAATTTGTCCTCATTTGAGGTTGTGTTAGCTGTTCTTTTTTTCTTTTCCATATGTAGTTTAGAATGTAGTACAGTTTGTTAATATCCAAATAATATTGGGGTTTTGATTGAGATTTCATTGACTCTATGAAGAACTGACATCTTGACAGTATTGAGTCTTCCAATACATACATATGTAGTCTCCATTTAAAGAAAGCTTTTGATGTATTTTACCAGAGATTTATTTTTTTTAAGATTTTTTGATGTTGACCATTTTTAAAGTCCTTGTTAAATTTGTTACAGTATTGTTTTTGCTGTTTATGTTTTGGTTTTTGACCGCAAGGCATATGTGATCTTAGCTCCACAACCAGGGATTCAACCCGTACCTTTTCCACCAAGGTGGAGAAAAAGCCTAACCATTGGACCACCAGGGAAGTTCCTTACCAGAGATTTATTGTTTACTTTATATATAAAATGTGCTTATTAGTTTTATGCTTAAAGTTTTTGCTGTTAAATAGTATCATGTTTAAATTTAAAATTCCAATTATTTGTTGTTATTTATGAGAGAACAAATGACTCATGTAATACACTTGCATCTTGCAATGTTTCCGTAAGTGCTTACTAGTTACTAGGAGTTTTTTATTGGCTTTTTGGGATTTTTAACTAAGACAGTCATGTACTTTGCAAACCACTACAGTTTTATTTCTTCCTTCTCAATCTGTATACCTCTTTTGTTCTTTTCTGATTATAAAAGCTAGGACTTCCAGTACAATATTGACTGGGGAGGGGTGAAAGTAGGCATTTTTGTCCCATCTTTTAACTCTTAAACATCATTTTCAACTGAAAGAATCCAAGGATCATTAGAGAATACTCCATTTCCTGATAAACGTAGGCTGAGAAAAATTAAGATGAACTTGTAATACCTCAGGGTGCTAGAAATGAGGAAAACAGTCAAAAAAAACAAACAAACAATGTAGAGAGAGGGAAAAGAAATATGGGCCAGCTTGAAGAGGCTTTTAGTGAGGACATCTAGGATAATTTGGACATCAAAATAAATAGTGGTAGCAATTGATTATAATTCACTTAATAAAGTTTCATTAGCTATTAGTATTATAAACAAACGGACAGAAAAGTTAAAGAGAAGAAAAAGTGCTTTCTTGCAAAAAAAAAAAAATCAGCTAATAAATACATAAAGAATGATGTAATTATATAACCATTGTGCCTGTGTGCTTAGTTGCTCAGTAGTGTCTGACTCTGTGACCTCCTGGACTGTAGCCCACTAGGCTCCTCTGTCCATGGGATTTTCCAGGCAAGAACACTGGTGTGGGTTGCTATTCCCTTCTCCAGAGGATCTCCCCGACCCCAGGACTGAGTTTACATTTCCTGCAGTGGCAAGCGGAGCCATTACCAGGTGACTCCTTACCGAGCCACCTGGTAATCACTGAGCCCCATATAATCATTAATAGTTGGTAAACTATTGGTCGGTAGTATAGTGAGGAGAAATAAGATATTTATGGGGTCTTAAAGTATCTTGGTACAAATTACATATTAATGACAATATGGAAAATAAAAACTTTACACAGGAGAGATACAGTGGACATCACCTAAACCAACTGATCAAAATTAATATTACCAACTTTATGATGGGCTTCCCAAGTGACACTAGAAAGAACCTGTCTGCCAACGTGAATTTGATCCCTGGGTCAGGAAGATCCCCTGGAGGAGGCCATGGCAACCCATTCCAGTATTCTTGCTTGGAGAATCCTGCAGACAGAGGAGCCTGGCAGGCTGCAGTCCATGCGGTCACACAGAGTCGGACATGACTAAAGCAACTTAGCACAGAACTTTAGGTGAAGGTGAAGGTGAAATCGCTCAGTCGTGTCCGACTCTTTGCGACCCCGTGGACTGTAACCTACTAGGCTTCTCTGTCCATGGGATTCTCCAGGCAAGAATACTGGAGTGGGTTGCCATTTCCTTCTCCAGGGGATCTTCCCGACCCAGGGATTGAACCTGGGTCTCCCTCATTGGAGGCAGACGCTTTAACCTCTGAGCCACCAGAACTTTAGGATAATCAAATATTACATGGCTTCTAATATGATTACCATGATGAACACATCGTATTTGTAGTAATACAAACAAAATGCATAACTTGAACCTATTCTGAAAGAAATATTGTATAAATCCTAACTGAGGGACATTCTACAAAAATAACTTGCCATTAGATCACAGAATGCTTGAGATTTAAAAAAATTAAAGAATTCCTTTAGAATAGACTAAATAAGCATAATGAAAAAATGCAATGCTTGATACTAACTGTATCCATATGAGGAAAAACTAATAAATGGAAATATTACAAAAATTGAAATGATAATGAAATTATACCAATAACTTAGATTAGATAATAGTATTGCATTGGTGTTAAATTTCCTGCTTTTAATAACTGTTCCTGATTTTAATAATTGGTTAGATAATAGAATATTTTGAGCCTTAAGTTATTCATACTAACTGTTTAGGACTGGATACATTGGCTCAGCCCCTGGGTCAGGAAGATCCCCTGGAGGAAGAAATGGCAACCCACTCCAGTATTCTTGCCTGGAAAATCCCATGGACAGAGGAACCTAGTCCAAAGGGTCACAAAGAGTCAGACATGACTGAGTGACTGTGCATGCATAAACAGGGCATACTATATCCAAATCCAGAGGAATGGTGAACTTATTAAAAGGATAGTTGTACTAGTCTTGCAACATGTGAGTGTGTAACACAGACATAACTATATATATATACACACACAGTGCATATATACTTATACACACACATTTATTGTTACTTTCCTTACAAAATGGTTCCAAGCACAATGGATGCAGGCATAGTGTTTTTACCCTAAATGCAAATACATGTATGAACTCTCATATATAGCTTTCTAATAGGGCTTCCTTGATGGCTCAGGTGGTAATGAATTTGCCTGCAGTGCACGATACAGGAGTCTGATCTCTGGGTCAGGAAGATCCCCTGGAGAAGGGGATGGAAACCCACTCCAGTATTCTAACTGGGAGAATCCCATGGACAGAGTAGTTTGACAGGCTGTAGTCCATGGGGTAGCAAAGAGTTAGACACAACTGAGTAACTAATACTTAACTTACTTAATAGGTATTTAAAAAGGAATATATTATAATGTTTGAGGTTCACAAAAATATAGCATGAAAAATGCAACAATTAAGGGAAACACAAAAAATTTCTAGTATTTGAAGTTTTTACAAATTCTCAAGGGAAAAAAAAATGATATAGTGAATCATGAAGCAAATGGGATCCTTATGCAAACAGAATGGAAAGATTCCAAACACAATTTCTCATAACACCCCAAAATGAAGCTAATGGCAACATCATCTCCGCTGCTTTCTGATGGTTATTTATATAACAAGAGTAGACTGTGGATTAATGGATGAGCATCATCATTGTTAGAACAGCTTTTTCCCCCATACTTATGCTTTTGAAGCTACTACACAATTGATTGCTAAACTGTGATGTGTTGAGAATTTATTATCTACCATGCTCTGTGTGCTAGGGATTAGCATACAATTGGTCTTTTGATGCTTTTCAGGAGACTTGCTACTTTTATAGTTTGCTTTAAATCACACAAGTAAGGATTAGTGTACAGATTCAAGCTCATGGTCTAGCTATGTTATTATAATTCCTTTCTAATATAACCTAGTTCCCTGCAGTAAACATTGCCAGTTAAAATAATGATAGTAAGTGTAAAATGATTTAACTATGAATCTGTCAATGAAAGTGATTTTCATTAGTGGATGTGCCAAAAAGTGAAGGTAGTGAGAATTATGCAAAAATTTAAATAAAAACTATCTTTTTGCTAAAAACAAACCAAACACATAGAAAGTATTTTCACATTGTCCTAAGACAGTATTCACTAGTGATATCAGCATATCCCTGAAGAGGCACTCTATATCTAAATAAATTTGAGACACATTGAATTAAGCACATTTAAAACTTTTGCAGGATTTTTCAGACCTTCTAATTTGCAAACATAATTATATATCACTTAAACATTAATATTACATGCAGTTTACCTCAATTCAAATTGGTATATATCCACTGTTTCCTTCACAGTTTTTTAACCTTAAGGAATCAGAGTTTCATGAGTACATGCATTGCAGTTAGATAAAAATTGGGAGGACATGAGAAGGCTTCAAGGTGGAGGTTGAAGGAGCTGTGAAAAATGGTTCAGTTTAGTTTTTCTTTTTTGGGGGATCTAATTGGAAGTAAGCGCTAGACATTTCAGGTATTTTGAAAAGAAAAAGACTGAGTGGAAAATTTACTAGATTAAAAAGCATTCCATGCAAGAACATATGATCTCTGCTGTCATTGAGATAAATATCAGTGACAGGAAATAATGTTGAATATAGATTTAAGCAGCAGCAACAACAATGAATGAATAAAGCATCTCAAAAAGTCTAATAATGTGGGACTTCCCTGGTTTGATCCCTGGGTTGGGAAGATCCCCTGGAGAAAGAAACGGCAACCAACTCCAGTATTCTTGCCTGGGAAACCCCATGGACAGAGGAGTCTGGCTTGATGCAGTCTATGGGGTCATAAAGAATTGGACACAACTTAGGGACTAAACAACAACAACCAACTTCCTAATTTCCTCTAGAAGTGAGAGGTTTGGAGTGTACCTGGAAATATGTGTTTTTATAAGCACTCTAGGTGTTTTTGTTTTTTCCTTAATTTTGAGAAGCAGTTCATTTGATGTTAATTCCAAGCATATATTGATCTTTTCAAAAAGATACTATATCTTCAAAATATTTGACGTGTAAAGCTCCAAAGATATAATGATCAAAGCTTTAGCCTTTAAGAAAAATTAATTAGGTCACTGATGAAGAATAAAGAAGAGTGAGGATTAAGGACTCCTATGAAATGCCATACAACTTTTACAAGATATAAATTAAAGGAAAGAGAAACATACAGGTGAAACAAGGAAGATGAAGTATTTTATTTACTTAACCAGTTTCTCAGAAAATATCCTACAGCCTAAAAGCATGAACGGTGAAAGTAGACAGAATGGATGATACAGAATTAGGTATATTTTGTTTTTTATTGGATTTGCTGGGGTTCTCTAAGAAGCTTGTGATTCTTTTGTACTATCAATCAGCATTGAAAGGAATAGCCATTTAAATTTGATTATTTGGTCACTTTACTATTGAGGATATATATGTGTTCCTTATGTATTTTGACCTCTTATCAGATACATGCTTTACAAGTATTTCCTTTCATTCTGTATGTTGCCTTATCATTTTGTTGATCATCCCTTTTTGCTATGCAGAAACTTTTTAGTTTGATGTAGCCACCTTTGTGTATTTTTGTGTTTCACTGATTGTGCTTTAGGTGTCATATAAAGCAAAAAAATCACTGTCATGAATCTGTCAAGGAACTTTTCCCTGTGTTTTTGTCTAGAATTTTTAAGGTGTTAGCTTTTACATTTAAGCCTTTAATCCATTAGAGTTCATTTCTGTGATTGTGTAAGACAGAGTTCTTGTCATTCTTTTATATGTGAACATCTTACTTCCCCAGCATCATTTATTTTATATACTATCTTCTCTCCATTGAGGATTCTTGGCCCCCTTGTCAAATATTATGAGCATAGAACTTGAATAGATATTTTTCCAATGAAGCTATTCAAATGGCTAGCACCTACATAAAAAGATACTCATCGTCATTAATCATTAAGGAATGCAAAAAAATTGCAATAAAGTATCATCTCACGTGTTAGAATGGCTATCAGCAAAAAGACAAGAGATAGCAGATGCTGGCAAGAATGTAGAGAAAAGGTAACTCTGGTGCATTGTTGCTAGGAATGTAAACTGGTGTAGCCACTATAGACAACAGTATGGAGGTTGCTCAGAAAAATAAAAATAGAACTACATATGACTCAACAGTTCTGCTTATGTGTATGTATCTGATGGAAACAAAATCACTATGTCAAAGAGGCATCTGCACTCCCTTATTCTTGCAGCATTATTTATAGTCTCTGAAACAAGTAAACAATTTAAGTGTTCATCGAGAGATAAATGGATAAAGTTAATGTTAGATATATACAAACACACACAGAGAACAGAATAACATTTCATCATAAAAAAGAGAGGAAGTCCTGTCATAACTTGAGGGAGTTAGGCTTAAGTGAAAGAAGTCCAACAGGGAAAAACAAGTACTATAGGATCTTACTTGTGAAATCTAAAAATAACTAAACTTACAGAAAAAGAGATCAGATTTGTGGTTACCAGAGATTGGACTTGGGGTGGGAGAATTAATGAGAGTTGTCAAAAGGTACAAACTTCAGTTATGAGATAAAGTAGTACTGGGATATAATGCACGACATGATGGCTGTAATTAACACAGATGGTGATTTAGTCATTAAGTCATGTCCAACTCTTGCGATGTCATGGAATTCAGCCTGTCAGGGTCCTCTGTCCATGGGTATTTTCAGGCAAGAATACTTGGGTGGGTTGCCATTTTCTTTTCCAGAGGATCTTCTCAACCCAGGGATTGAACCTAGGTCTCCTACATTGCAGGTGGATTCTTGACCAACTGAGCCACCAGGGAAGACACAATTAACACCACTGTATAGTATATTTAAAAGTATATCCTAAAAGATCTCATCACAAAGAAAACCTTTTTGAATATATCAAATGATGGATGTCAATGCATTATGGTAATCACTTCACAGTGGGTATATGTCATTAGTCTGTAAATCTTAAATTTATACAGTATTGTATGTCAATTTTACCTCAATGAAACTGTAAAAAAAAAAAAAAAAGAAAAAGAAATGAACACTCATACAACCCTGACTCTTTACAGGAAGTTATGCAATTAAAATCTGAATGATGATTGAGAAAGACTGATATTTAGATTTTTCAACAAATGTGATAACTAGATTCATTAGTTAAGATGCTGTTTTCAGATACAAGGATATTTAGGTTATCATTGGTGAAACAGTTCCAGGTGATAAAGATCTGTGTGGTGTCACAGTGTAAATGAATAATTATACTAGGCTTTGGCCAACTATCACTAGAGTCAATCAATTTCTAAAAATTTTAGACCAGGAATAAAAAATAATGTGGTGTTTGATTTCAAGGATACTAGCTAGAGACAGAAAATATGTTTGAGAAGGAAATGCTAAAGTTGTTAAAGAAATTGGAAGGACATTATATATGAATTTTGAGAGGTCAAATAACATAGAAAGTGAAAGGAAATTGATGAGAGAAGAGTGGTTGAACAAACTAGTTTGCATAGTTAGGAAATACACTAATCTCTCTCTTCCTCCCCCCGCCCCCCACACCAGCAGATTGAGGCCAATAGGTAAAATACCTCTCAGAAAGATTCATTAGAAACAGTGTCACAGATCAGAAATGGGCTTTTCTTAACACAAGTATGTGTGTGTATCAGTTCAGTTCAGTCGCTCAGTCATGTCCGACTCTTTGCGACCCCATGAATCGCAGCACGCCAGGTCTCTCTGTTCATCATCATCTCTCGGAGTTCACTCAGACTCACGTCCATTGAGTCCGTGATGCCATTCAGCCATCTCATCCTCTGTCGTCCCCTTCTCCTCCTGCCCCCAATCCCTCCCAGCATCAGAGTCTTCCAATGAGTCAACTCTTCTCATGAGGTGGCCAAAATACTGGAGTTTCAGTTTCAGCATCATTCCTGCCAAAGAAATCCCAGGGTTGCTCTCCTTCAGAACGGACTGGTTGGATCTCCTTGCAGTCCAAGGGACTCTCAAGAGTCTTCTCCAACACCACAGTTCAAAAGCATC